>STHB01033920.1:0-20940 GCA_018908115.1 Anopheles rivulorum
CTGTTTCGGTCGGTACTATCGACAAAATTCTCAAGCAAACCGCTGCTGCAGTCGACCGCAGGCGCGGCTCATAAAAGCGGAAGTTACCTCAATTGAGGCGAAAGTTGCCTCAATTTAGGCGTATGGTGTCGCCCAGTTCGTAGCATTCGACTCACCAAATACCCAAAAAATGGTGAAAAGATGACGAATGCTGCTGACGTTAAGGTCAAAGATGAGCCGGCAATTCCCTCGTTGCCAGTCATCGGTCTCTCAAAATGGGCGCAGATCGCGCCGTTCTTGCATGTCGGCCGTGAAACGTGGCGCAAGATGGTCCGCGACGGCAAGGCGCCTCAACCTATTCGCTTCTCAAAAACGTGTCTCGTGTACCGTAACGAGGAGATCCTCCGTTACTTGGCCGACCCGTTGAACTACCGCGCCTAAGGCATCGCCATGATGCAAGGTCGCAATCCTGGCCGCATACGATTTGGCGGCCCCGGGCGAGAGCCCGTAGATTTCCGCGTGGTCCGTGGCATGTGGTTGGTCTGCAAGGATCTGGCATGGCCCGCAGTCGTGTGGAACAACGGTCGATGCTGGGCCTATCTCCACGATATGACGCCTGCGGCAGTTCAGCACGTCCTCGAGTGCTTGCGTGAAGCCGAACTAGACCGCAGTTATCCACACGGGACGTTGACGGGGTGGCCGTCATGACCCGTCCATCGTTCCAGTTTTATCCGGGCGACTGGCAGGCGAACAGCAATCTGCGGCGCTGCACCCATGCTGAGAAGGGCGTGTGGATCGACGTCATGTGCCTTCTGCACGACTCCGAGGAATATGGCGTCCTACGCTGGCCGCTCCGGGAGATCGCGCAGGCAATCGGCGCGCCACTCGCGACGCTCAGAGCCATCGTCAGCAAAGGCGTGTTGAAGGGCGCCGACGACGGGCAGTCGTGCGCCGCATGCATCTACGTGCCTCGATCCGGGCGCCGTGACGGCGAGCCGGTGACGCTGATTGCCGAGCAGGACGGGCCGCTCTGGTACTCGTCACGTATGGTCAAGGACGAGTACGTGCGTGCGGTTCGTGGCGAATCATCGCGATTTCAGGCCGGCGACGACAGCGCATCGAAGGGCGCACCAAAGCCCCCCTTGGGTGATAGCACCAAAGCTTCACCAAAGCCCCCCTTGGGTGACGGCTCTTCATCTTCATCTTCATCTTCGTCTTCAAAGAAACAAACACAGCGCGCTCCGCGCTTCGATGCGCAGGCGCATCTCGAGTCTTTTGGCGTTCCGCCAGAGATCGCGAAGGACTGGCTCGCAGTGCGCAAGACCAAGCGGCTGGCTCCCACTGCTACGGCGTTCGACGCAGCCAAAGCCGAGGCGGACAGGGCGGGGATCTCGATGGCTGACGCTCTGCGGACGTGCGTTGTCCGCGGGTGGGGCGGCTTCAAGGCTGACTGGCTGGAGAACTCGACCCCGCGTGCGAGTGGCCAGTCCTCAGACAACCCTTTTGCCTGATCGCTATGAGCCTTCGCTATCCATCCAACGGAGCCGCGCTCGTTTCCATGCGCCGAGCTGGCCGCGTACCGGAGCTGCCGGTGCTCGTGGCGCTGGCCGGGCCGCTGCGTTTCGACAATGTGACGCTCTCGGCCGCCGCCGGCCAGCCCTACGACTGGCGTCCTGTTGCTGTGCTCGACGTCGAGGTATTCGCGTCGGCGGATGTGCCTTGGAGCGATCTGCTGCGCACGCTTGCTGACATCGCGGCCGCGGTGCCTGACACGCTGGTGCTCGCGTTCCGCGAAGGCCCGCGCGTGTACTGCGGCGAACGACGCGCCGTGTTCGGCGAGGACTTCGCGCTCTTCGACTGGTTTCCGATTGCGATCGCGCCGATTTGTTGGTCGGCGTCGCACACGCTGGCGCGCCGTCTATTCGATGCTCTGGGCGACACGCTGCCGAATCCCTATGACCACGCGTGCGAGCTCGTCGCGCAGCTCGCCGCAGAACGACATGGAAACACCAAGGAGGTGGCCTGATGGCCCGAACACTGCCCGACTCGATCGACTGGGAGGCATACGCCAGAGACGAGGACGACGGCCGCGCGGACGTGCGCCGTGCCAGCGAGTTCATCGAAGACCTTGTCGAGCACCTGCACAGCCCGAAGGAAGTCGCATCCGGTACGGCATCGCCGTGGTCTAGCGTTGGCGATGCCCTCCGCTTCCGAGAGGGCGAGGTGACGCTCTGGGGCGGCGTGAACGGTCATGGCAAGTCCGCTGTGCTTGGCGAGGCGATGCTGCACGCCATGTCGGCCGGGGACCGCGTGTGCATCGCGTCGATGGAGATGCGGCCGATCGCCACCATGGAGCGCCTGACGCGCCAGGCCGCGGCAACTGCGATGCCAGCGCCGGAATTCATTCGTGGCTTCGGGCGGTGGACGAACGACCGACTGTGGCTGTACGCGCACGTCGGCACGGTCGAGCGGGCGCGCATGCTTGCCGTCGCGCGGTACTGCCGCAAGGAACTCGGTGTGCACCACGTCGTGATCGACAGCCTGCTGAAGTGCGGTATCGCCCCGGACGATTACGCCGGCCAGAAGACATTCGTCGATGCGCTGTGCTCTCTGGCGCGAGATACCGGCGTGCATATCCACCTCGTGCACCACGCGCGCAAGGGCGAGAAGGAAGCCGTCGTGCCGGACAAGTTCGACATGAAGGGCGCCGGCGAGATCACGGACCTGGTCGACAACGTGCTGATCGTGCATCGGAACAAGACCAAAGAGGCGCTCTTGCGCAAGGACACGCTCTCCGATGAGAAGCGCGAGGAGGCCGAGCAGCAGGCCGATACCGCTCTGATCTGTGCCAAGCAACGTCACCACACGTGGGAGGGCACTGTCCGTCTCTGGTTCGATGCCGCGAGCCTGCAATTTCGCGATTGCCGGGCCGATGGCGCGCGGTATCTGGATCTGGCCTCAGGGACATGGAAGCGAGGCTGGGCACGATGACTTCGAAATTTAACTGACAGTTGAGGTAAGCAATGCCACGAATTCCCCTTGGTGATCCGGCGAGCGCAGTCGCGCAGCCGGGCCCGGCAGTACAGGCTGATCCGAACGCGTTCGGCGCGGCGACGGCGCGCGCGCAGCAGGGACTCGGCGAGGTCGGCACGCAAATCGCTGCCGATCTGTTCCAGCAGAAACAGCGGCTCGACGAAGACCTTGCGCGAACGAACGCCGCGGTTGCGTACCAGTCACACGCGACGAACGTGCAGTCGGCGATGAAGACGGCCGGCGAGCAGCTTGCGAGCGGCGCGATAGACCAGCCGACCTACCAGCAGCAGGTGGCCGACGCGCAGAAGCAGTCGTTCGACTCGACGATCGGCTCGCTACCGGGCGGCCACTACAAGAACATCGCGACGACGCAGACGGCCGGCCTTGATCGCACGGTGGCGCTCGGCATGCAGGAGGCGCTGACGAAGAACACGCAGCAGCTGATCGCGACGAACGCCGCGACACTGCTCGACACCGCCGGCAAGAGCATCGCGACGAATCCAGCCAGTATCGAGGGAACGGTCGCGAGCACGAAGCAGGCATATCTGAACGCGGCGGCGTCCGCCGGCATCCCGCAGCCGCGCGCGGCGCAGATCGTCCAGGACTGGACAGACGCGCAGTGGGCTGCGCACGCGCAGTCGGCCGCGATTGCCGCTCGCTCTACGGACGATCTCCCGGCATTGACGAAACTGGAGAAGGATCTGACGTCCCCGGACGGCTACTACGCGGGCAAGCTCGACGCGGGCAAGCGCAATCAGGTGCTGTCGACGGTTGTGTCGTTGAAGGCTCAGATCGAAAACCAGATCGAGTCTCAGAATCGCGCACGGGAAAACGATGCGATCACGGCTGTGAATCAGGCGATCGAGTTCAACGACTCCGGTTCGTACATGTCGCCCGAGTACAAAACCGACTTCCTCGCGCGGACGAAGGGCACCGCAATGGAGAAACAGGCTCAGGAGTTGGTTCGCTTGAACGGTCCGGCCAACGCGTTTTCGACGGCAAGCGCGAGTGAGCGCGCAGCGATGATCCAAGGGATGGAGCGGGACCAGGCCAACCCGAAGATCGGTACCGACCCGCTTGAGCAGAAGCAGCTTGCAACGTGGCGGACGATCGACAGCCGCCTGACCGACGGGTACAAGACGGCACCGTGGGAAACCGCGGCGTCGGTCGGGGCGATTCGAGAGATTCCTCAACTGGACTTGTCGAACCCGACCACCATCGCGAAATCGCTGTCCGCGCGTTCCGCCGCGGCCGGCGTAGTCGAGCAAAAGGCCGGTCACCCGATCTCGCTTTTGACGAATGACGAGGCGCGGCAGCTTGCGCGAATGCTCGACGCGTTGCCGGCGGATCAGCGAGGGCAGGAGGTCAGCGACATCGGCTTCTCGATCGGGAACGCGGATCGCATCGGTGCGCTCGCCGATCAGTTGCATGACGAGCGACCTGTCGACCGCCTCGCCTTGCTCGCCGGGTCCAGTCAGCTCACGTCGACGGGCGGAAAGCGTATCGCGTCGCTGATCTATCAGGGCGCCGAGGCGATCCGCGACAAGCGCGCGGGTGTCGACGACAAACTGCTGCAGGGAGTCACGGCACTGGCGTCGGCCCAACTGCGCGAAGCCTTCGCGAGCGCGAAAGCCGCCCAGGATGCGATCGACACGACGAAATACCTGTACGCGTACGGGGCAGCCAAAAACAACCTCTCAAACGCGGCCGTCGACGATGGCCAGTTGAATGCGTCGATCAGCGGTGCGACGGGCGGCGTCGTCGACCTGAACGGACGCAAGACGCTCAAGCCGTACGGGTGGGACGACGCCCGCTTCGATACCTCGGTCAAGGGCGTGAACGCATCGAGCATAGTGACCCCGCTCGGCGACGGCAAAGTGCACATCGGACAGACGGAGGTCCCGGTGGCTGACTTCGTAACGAAGCTGCCGGCCGCGCGTCTGGTTCGCATCTCACCGCAGGGCGTGTACGCCGTGACGGCTGGAACCGGCTACGCGACGAACTCGCAAAAGCAACCGATCCTGATCAGGCTGAAATAATGGCGCAGACACTCTTTACCGACCCGTACGCGCAGGACACGCTCCGCGCGATCGATGCCGCGAATTCGAATCCGCTGCCGGAGCCGCGGGTGTCGCCGCCGTTCAAGGTCATCGACACCGTCACGGCGCCGTTCCGTGGTGTCGAGGCTGCTGCTGCCGAGGTCGGGGCTTTCGGGTTCGACTCGATCAAGTCGTTCGGTGACGTGGTGGCCGGGTATACGGCGAACACGGATCCATCCCTGTTGACCGATCCACAGGCACAGGCGAAGCGTTGGCACGAGGGCGAGCAGGCTCGTGCGAACCTCGCCAGCGGGGCTTCGTATTCGTCAACGATCGGTGACAACTTGTATGGATTCTCCTCTCGTTTGGCACCGGATCCGGCTACCTCGAACATTGCCGAGCAGACGGTGTTCGGTGTGTCGCGCGGGCTGTCGAAGTACATCGGCCTCACGCTCATCACCGGTAACCCGTTCACGGGCGCAGTGCTGACCGGTGCTAGTGAAGGCGAGACCGTGTCGCAGGGGCTTCGCGAGAAGGGTGTTGACCTCGGCACCCGGACTGCCGCTGGCGCAGTGGCTGGCACCGGTGCGGCGCTTGCTGGCGTCATCCCGGTTGCCGGCGGTACGATTGCCCGCACCGTCGCGCTGGGCCTTGCCGCGGGGCCGGGTCTGCAAATCGCGCAGACAGCGATGACGAGGGCAATTCTGCAGTCTGCCGACTATCGGCAGTTGGCCGATCAGTACGACCCGTTCGACCCAATAGCGTTGGCTGTTTCGGCTGCGACGGCGGGTATTTTTGGTGCGCTTGGTTATCGAGGTGTTCGTGCCGAAGCGCAAGCGCGCGCAGCGGCGCCGCAGGTCGACCCGGCTGCCGCACGGCAGTTGTCGGCGATGAGCCTGAACGAGCGAAAGGCGCTCCCGTTCAACGACTCGCGCCTCGATGCATATGCGGTGCAGGCCGCGCAGCGCGAAGGATTGCCGCCGGAATTCGGCGATCTGATGGTCGCGCTGAAGAATGCCGGGGAGCGCTCGAATTCCGGGCAGGTCTCTCGCAAGGGCGCGGCCGGCATCGCGCAGATGATGCCGGACAACATGCGGAAGTTCGGCGTGACCGACCCGACCGACCCGGTGCAGTCGATCGACGGCATGGCGCGGTACCTAGCCGCCACTCGGCGACAGTACGGGGACAACTTGGCCCTCATCATCGCCGATTACAACGGCGGCCCAAAGCAGGCCGCTGCAGTAAGTCAGGGCAAACAGCCGCCGGCCGCCGAAACGCGTGCATATCTTCAGCGTGTTCAGCGGTATCTGGCGGACCGCGGCGCCGACGAGGCGCTGCGTCGCGCGCAGCCAACCCCGGACCAGGTCGACGCCGCACGGGTCGTCTATAACCGCCAGCTTCTTGAGCAGGCCAGCCTCGGCCGGGCCGACGACCTCGACGCATTGGCGACGCATCTGACGGCCTTCCAGCGTACGGTCGATCAACTGTCGGTCGGCGACCGCGTCGACGTCGGCGATCTGATCCAGCCGGACCAGATTCGGCACATGGATGCGCTGAACGACATGATCGGTCGGCTGGAAGATACGCGCGCCGATTTGCTCGCCGATATCGGCAACACGGCCGAGCGAGGGCAGGTTTCGCAGCTCCGCGCGCAGCTTGCCGATCTGGAGGCACAGCCTCGACCCGCGATGCAGGACGTGATGGATTCGATGCAGTCGCGTCGAACGTATTCGGTATCGAAGACGCGTATGGCGCGTGAGCAAGCGCAGATGGAGCGCGATGCACCCGTCGAGCTGCAGTCGCGCATCGATGCGCAGGACGCCCAGATCGCGCGACTGCGCGGCGCCATCGAGACGAACCGGAATGCGGAACTCGCGCGCGCGGCGCTGCCGCAGCTTGACCAGCAACTCACCGCGCTCCGTAACCAGCTTGATGAGGTCGGCGCGCCGCCAAGCCATCGCACGGCGATCGCGACCGCCGCGCGCGACACGACGTCAGAGACCGTACCGAAGCAGGAAGCAGCAGCTGTACCACGGCCGGACGAGGCATCCCTGCCGGTGATGGAGCCGACTGCCTTTCCGCCGGCAGGACAGTTGACCGACTACACGCCCGAGTTCCACGCCGCGAACGCGGATCGTCCAGTGTGGGCGGAATCAAACCCTGAGACGGGGGAAACGACACGGCTGTCGACGCTATCCGAGCAGATGGCCCTGATCGATGCCGAAATGGCGCGTCAGAACGAAATCATCCCGCTGTTCCGCATCGCGGCGCAGTGCTTCCTCGCGAATGGAGAATAAAACGTGAATCCCGCATGCATTGAAGCCGTCTCCCGGGCCGCTGGCCGGGCGCTCGCACGCAGCGAGATCGACGAGATCGACAATCGAATCCGCGACACGGCGCGCCGACTCGCGCGTCAGGACCGACCGAAGTGGATGGCCATGTCGGCCGATGACCGAACGATGGCTGCGGCCGAGCAGGCGGCGGCCGATATGAAGGCGGAGGCCGAGCGCGCGTATCGGAATGCGCAATTGGCGGCCCTGAAGACGGTGCAGACCGACACGCGTATTGAGCGGGAACTGGCGCACGGCGGCAAGCGCGCGCATGCGCTCGTCGAGGACATCGTTCGCACGCAGGACAACGCCGCCGCGATCAAAAACGAGTCGATCGGCCAGTTGATGGACTACATCACAGCCGTGAAGTCGAAGGAGGGTGCGGGATTCACGCGGCGTATCGCGATGTACCTGTTCGACGCTGACAATCCGTCGATGACGCGTGACCTGTTCCGCGAAATTTTCGCCAACGCGGACGGCAGCAGCGGCAATGCAATCGCGCAGAAGGGCGCCCGCGCGTGGCTCGACGTGATCGGCGCGCTGCGCGAACGCTTCAATCGAAGCGGTGGCGACGTTGGCCGGCTGGACTACGGATACACGCCACAACCTCACGACTCCGCGAAGGTGCAGGGCAAGGGCGGTGACGCCGCGCGGGACGCGTGGGTGAACAAGCTGATGCCCAAGCTCGCGCGCGACCGATATGTGAACGAAGACGGGACGCTGATGCGCGACGACCAGGTGACGGATCTGCTGCGTGCCGCGTGGGAAACCATCAGCACGGACGGCCTGAACAAGCTCGACCCGGGTAACGGCGGCATGCCCGGAACCGGCGCGCGCGCGAATCGCGGCAGCCAGGCGCGGCAGATCCATTTCAAGGATGCCGAGGCTTATCTTGAGTACATGAGCGAGTTCGGCAAGGGCAGCGCGTTCCAGGCGATGATGGGCCACCTCGGCCGGATGTCGAAAGACATCGCGCTCGTCGAGGCGTACGGGCCGAACCCGAACAGCCAGATGCGCCTGCAGTTCGAGCTTGCGGCGAAGGCAGACGGCCGACCGGTATCGGATTTGCCGAAGAGCTTTGGCGTGCGGCCCCAGACGTATTGGGGGCTCGTCAACGGCGAGCTGTCGACACCGGCGAGCGCCCGGGTGTCGAACATCGCGCAGACGATTCGCTCGATCGAGACGTTCGGCAAACTGCAGGGGACGCTCATCGCGTCGATTTCCGACTTGCATACGATCGCGGTCACGGCGGGCGTCAACAAGTTGCCGTACTTTCAACTGCTGCAGGACGTCGGCGCCGCGGCGTTCCACGGCGAGACGAAGGATTTCCTGACGATGCACGGCATCATCGCCGAATCGCTGGCGAGCGAGCTGAATCGCATCTCGGGCGACCTGCTGAACCCCTCTTTGGCCGGAAAGCTCGCCAATTCGACGATGAAGGTGTCGCTGCTTCAGGCGTGGACCGACGGCCTGCGGCGCGGGTTCAGTCTGTCGATGATGGGCGCGATGGGCAAAATGGGGCAAACGCCGTGGGAACGGCTGCACAACTACGATCGCACGCGGCTGGAGCGCGCCGGCTTCACGCCGGAAGATTGGGGGGTGATCAACCGGACGCAACTGACGGAGTACCGTGGCCGTGAACTGCTCACGCCGGAATCGATCCACGATACCGGCGCGCCGCGCACCCAGGAGGTCGTTCAGAAGGTGCTGTCCTTCATCAACAATGAGGGCGAGACGGCCGTCCTCAATCCCGACCTCGCGACGCGCGGCGTGACGACGTGGGGACTCAAGGCGGGTACGGTGCCCGGCGAGATCGCGCGCGCGGTGATGCAGTTCAAGGCGTTCCCGATCGCGCTGATCTCTCGCCACTGGCGGCGCATGTTGAGCCTGCCGACCGGCTTCGAGGAAGGGCAGCCGCTGATGGCGAACCGGTACGTGTACGCGTCGTCGTTCCTGCTGTCGTCGGTCCTGCTCGGCGCGGTGATCACGCAGATCAACCAATTGCGCAATGGGAAGGACCCGATCGATATGGCGCGGCCGAAGTTTTGGCTTCAGGCCGCGGCACAGGGCGGCGGTCTCGCATTCGTCGGCGACATGCTGCTGCAAGACCCGAACAGTCAGTTCGGATCGCCGGGCGCAAATGCGCTCAAGAGTTTGGCAGGCCCGAGCCTCGGAGCGCTGTTCGATCTGGTGTACGGGATCGGCATCGGTGGCGTGTACAAGGCCGCCCAAGGGAAGCCGACCGACATCGGTGCGCAGGCGGTCAATCTCGCGCGTTCGCACACCCCGTTCGTCAACCTCTGGTACGCGAAGGCAGCGATCGATCATGGCTTCATGAATGCCTTGCAGGAGAACCTGTCGCCGGGCTATCTCGGTCGACAGCAGCAGAAGGCCGCTCAGGAATGGGGGCAGTCGTTCTACTGGGCGCCGCAGGAGCATACGCCGCATCGCGCGCCGGATCTCAGCCATGCATTCGGAGGGTGATCGCATGGTCGACAGCGAACGTCTTCGGAAGCTGCGTGCGCTTTCCGATTCGTTGGACGGCCACGCCGCGTGTGCGGTGTCCGAGCCGGTGATCGAACGAGCGCTGGCGCGGAAATCGTCGAGCAGCCGCCCCGGATCGTTACGCGCGGAAGCGTCGTCGGCTCGCAACCTCGCTCATTGCCTGCGACGGGCGGTTGAAGTCCTGTCGAGACAGGCGACACCGCCGGTGCCCAAGCCGACGGTGTCCGTGATGCCGGGCAATCAGGCCCTGATCGCGATGGGGCTGACGCGCTGCACCAGCGGAAGCTGGCGGCACGAGCGCGGATTCTCGATCGACCGTCACGACGATGGTTTGTGGCAGGTGTCGGAGGCCGGTGCGCCTCTGGCGCTCGGTCAATTCAGGACTGCAAGGGCCGCAGCGACGGCACTCGTTCAGCACATGGAGGCAACCGATGGAAGTCTTGGCACGCGTGCGTAAGAACGACTCGGCGGAAATTCGGATCACGCGCGAGATCTACATGGGCCGGCCCGTGATCAATATCCGTTTGTGGTGCCTTCCGGATGGCGGAGGCGAGATGGTGCCGAGCCGGAAGGGGCTGACCTTCGACGCAGGCAAATGGCCGGAGCTTCTGGAACAGCTGACGCACCGCTAGAGCGGCGCGCTGCCGTTCGCCTCACGACTTTCGCAGGATGTCGGAGACGGTAGGCATGCGCTGCAGGGTGGGCGCCTGGTCGGGCGCGTTGCCCGTAACCTGCGCCCACAGCTTCAGCAGCGTGACGCCCGCGTAGTGCTTCGGCTCGGCGCCGAGGTTGCGATAGCCGAGCAGCGTCGTGCGCGGGATCTGCGTGTACTGCGCGATCTCGGCGAGGGTGAAGTCGGCCCGCCGCACGTCTTCGAGGACGCGGAACCAGTCAACATTTTGAGCCGGCTCGATCGGACGTTTCGTCGGGGCGTCTGCCGAAAGGGATAGCGACATTGCATTCCCCAGGGTGGCGATATGTGGAATTGCGCGTGAATGTCTTCGCGCGCGCACATTTTATATATAGAGCCGATCTGATCGCAAACGATCGCTCCGCGGGAATTCAACGCGCCGTAAAGATCGCGAGGAATGGGCGGTGTTGGCGTGCATGGTCGCGGGTGTGGATTTTATCCAACACGCATCTCCGTGTCGAAAATCGGCAGTCGTCGGCGCATCACATTGAGAAATCGCTCGAGGATGCGCACCAGAAATCAGCGTGCAGTTGCGTCACTCTGGGAATTGCGACTGACACCCGGTGTCTCGTTGGCTCGTTGTGACCTAGTGGCGCTGGAAATGTATTGCGCGGCCTGATCGGGTCGACTACTCTTTGGCCACACCTAGCCCGGGTTAAGGGCATCGACTGATGTACGCCGAAAGTGATCGGCAATTGTTTGAAAAGCTCGCTCTGCGGGCACGGTGACTCGATCACCGAATGAACTGAGTAGGGCCCACGCCCAAAATCCGTCCATCGTTTCCTGATGGGCTCGTGACTGCTTCGCCGCTAGGTGAAGCCCTCCATCGCCTTTTGCTTCCTGCGAAAGGCGCGATGTGCAATCCCCGTATGCCGCTTCCGCGGCAATCAATCCGTGACGTCCGCTCCCCAGCGCTAACGCCGTGCCTTGTCGCGTCCGTCTCCATCGTCCTCGTGACGATCGGCGGCGTGGTTGGCCACTGCGCCTGGAATCTCGTACCGGCTCGATCGGTACGCATCAATTCGCGCGGTCGGGGCATTGGCGCCCCCGATCGGTCGCAAAGCCAAAACACGGATCAAACGGGGGAAGCGTCTTCCCGCCGCGCGTCGAACCTCATCGGGTTGACGCGTGTCGGGCTGCGTCAGCTGGCTGGCGTAGAACGCTCCCAATCTCACCAGGCCGAGGCTCGTGCCCCCGTTTGTTGTCTCCCGGCTGCGTTTTCGCAGCCCCGTCCAGCGGACCGGGAGACAACTGGGGGTCGAGCCTCACGTCATGGATGCGGGGTACGCATGTCGCACAAATCACTCACGGCCGACCTGTGCCGTGCCGCGCGCGGGGCGCGTGGCAAACAGGCAAACCTGACCTACAAAGGTCGGGAGGAGTCGCTGGCGCGTTTCGCACAGTTCCTGTGGAGCGCTGGCTTTCAGGTTCACACGACGGGGCAGCTCAAAGCGAAGCACTTGATCGCCTGGTCGAACCACATGATCGCGCAAGAGCTCTCGAATCGGACGGCCGTCAACAATATGTCGCACATCCGAACGGCGCTCGAAGGGATCGGTCGTCGGCCGTTTGCCGACAAGATGAGCAATGCGGCGCTCGGGCTGTCGGGAGCAAGCCGGGCCGGCACGAAGCGGCCGATGATGCGCGACGAGTTGGAGCCGTATCGTGCTGCCGTTGCGGCGATCGATCCAGGCATTGCGGTTGTGCTCGAGCTGCAGCTCCAGTTCGGACTGCGTGCCCGCGAGGCTGTTGAAAGCATCAAATCGCTGGCTGACTGGCGGCGCGCGCTGTCGAGCTCGATCGGAGACGGCTTCGTGACCATCATCCACGGGACGAAGGGAGGCAAGACGCGTCGGAGTCCGCCGTTGGATCGGCGGTGCGCCGCGGAACTGGTGGGACGGGCGATCGAGCTTTCCGGCGAATACGGTGGGAAGCTGGTTCGCAAGCCGGATCTGAAGCGAGCGATGGAGCGTTACCACTACGTCGTGCGCAAGGTCGGCATGACCGATGAGCGCGCGCCGCATAGCCTTCGCTACGCATACGCAACTGAGCATCTGGAGCGGCAGAAGGCTGCCGGCGTATCGCGCCGGGAGGCGGCCGCAGGCGTGTCGACATGGCTCGGCCACGGGGACGGACGCGGGACGTGGGTGGAGCGGGTCTACGGGCGCGAGGCGCTTGCCGACGTAGAGGTGCGCCATGCATAAGCACGCCGACAACCTGCCGCTCATCGGCATCTCACGGTGGAATCAGATCGCGCCGTTCGTTGGCGTATGTCGCGAGACTTGGCGGAAGCTCTGCCGAGCAGGGCGTGCTCCGAAGCCCATTCAGCTCTCACCCCGATGCACCGTATGGAGTAACGAGCAGATCCATCTATATCTGAATGATCCACTCGGCTATCGCGAATCACATGGCGACGGGCGATAACGTCGCTGCAGCGTCAGCCCGCCAACGACCCGATGGGGATGACCTGGGCGCCGGCCTCAAGCGCATCCAGATGGTCCGCCCAGTGCTGCATCATCCTGCGACGTTCGGGCAGATATTCGGCGTGCACGTACGCTGCGGTAACCTGATTGCGCTCGGCGTGGGCGAGTTGGCGGTCGACGACATCTCGACCATAACCGAGCTCGCGCAGCACGGTCGCGGCCAGACCGCGGAACCCGTGGCCGGTCATACGCGACTTGTAGCCCATGCGATAGAGGGCATAGAGCATCGTGTTGTTCGAAATATGGCTTCGGCCCTGAACGCTGTAGAAGACGTGCCGCTGATTGCCATTGAGCTCGCGCAACGCGGCCAGTACACCGAGTGCTTGACGCGACAGTGGGACGATATGTGGATCACGCATCTTCATGCGCTCCGGAGGAATTCGCCATTCGGACGCGCGATCGTCGAATTCGTCCCACTCTGCGTTGATCATCTCGGTTGTGCGCACGAACGTCAGCGCCATGAAGCGGAGCCCCAGCCGAGTGACGAGGTCGCCTTGATAGGCGGCTATGTCTCGCATGAGCTGCGGGATTTCTACGGGTTTGACCCGTGCCATGTGTTTGACGCCGGTGCCTTTCTTGAGGACGGTCTCGGCGTCGATGTCAGCCGCGGGATTGCGAGGGCATCGCCCGGTCATGATCCCGTACTGGAAAACCGCGCGGGAGCGCTGGAGGATACGCTTTGCAGTTTCTCGCACGCCGCGAGATTCGACGGCCCTCAGGATCTCGAGCATGTCGGGCGCCTCGATGTCTCGGATCGGGCGATGACCGATGCGGGGGAAAACGTCGATCTCAAGCGAGTTGATCACTTTGGTGGCGTACACATCGGTCCATCCATCCTTCTGGGTCGCAAACCACTCGCGCGCGACAGCCTCAAACGTCGATGCGGCTTCGATTGCTCGGGTGCGTTTGACTTCCCGCTTTTGCTCGATCGGATCGGTGCCGGCTGCCAGGTGCTTTCGCGCATCGAGACAGGCCTGCCGAGCTGCTGCAAGCGACACCTCTGGATAGACACCGAACGCAGCGCGTTTTTCCTTGCCGTCGAAGCGGTACTTCATCCGCCAGTAGCGCGATCCGTTCGGCATCACCTCCAGGTACAACCCTTTGCCGTCCGCAAGGCGATAGGGTTTCTTGGCCGGCTTGGCTTTGCGTATCTGCATCTCGGTCAGCGGGGTAGCGCGCTTCGGCATGGCGTGGGGGCATCGAAGTTGGGGGCACGGGGGCGTATCCCAAACGATGCCCCCAAATTCGGTCGCTAGTAATGGGCGACCTTGGGCAATGATGGCAGCAAAAGTCCAGGCAACACAAGGACGTGCGCGACTTTTTGGGCAAACTTGGGAAGTTTTGGGAACTTAGATGGTCCCCCCGACAGGAATCGAACCTGTATCTAGCGCTTAGGAGGCGCTTGTTCTATCCATTGAACTACGGGGAGAGCCATGTCCGGGCAATCGCGCAAAAAACCGCGAACCGGACGGCAGTGTGGACAGCGCGCAGAGTATAGCAAACGCGTAGCGCGTCGGAGAGCCGGAATGCGCACCGACGCGCGTATCGCGGGCTCAGCCGCGATCGGAACGGAAAATCAGAAATCGACGACGACGAAGTCTTCCTTGCCCACGTCGCACAGCGGGCAGCGCCAGTCGGCGGGAATGTCGGCGAAACGGGTGCCGGCGGCGATGCCTTCGTCGGGCAGCCCTTCCGCTTCGTTGTAGACCCACCCGCAAATCAGGCAGACCCAGCTCTGGTATTCGGTTACTTCGCTCATGTGGCGCTCGGGAAAATGGACATTCGATGATGCCGTCCGCAGCCTGGCCGGCGGACGAAAGGCGCAATGGTACCGGAATTTCGCCGAACGCCTCCGCAACGTCGTTTTAAACGTACGCATCGCGAACAAGACGATCGAAACACACATGCCGTTCGTGCGGTGTATGCTTCCGGGGCTGTCCAATCATAAGGAGAATGCGATGCTGAACAGAAAGTGGATCGCGACTGCGGTATGTGTGGCGGCGATGGCCGTGTCGACGGTCGCGCGAGCCGAGGCGCGCGTGTTTTTCGAAGCGCCGAGCGACGGCGCGACGGTGTCGAACCCGGTGACCGTGAAGTTCGGGCTCGAAGGGATGGAGCTTCGGCCTGCCGGCGACATGACACCGAACACCGGCCATCATCACCTGCTGATCGACGAGCGGCCGATTCCGAAGGGCGACGTGATTCCCGCGAGCGAACGTTCGCTGCACTTCGGCAAGGCGCAGACCGAAACCATGATCAAGCTGCCGCCCGGCCGGCATACGCTGACGCTGCAGTTCGGCGACGGCGCGCACCGTTCGTACGGCCCCGAAATGAGCTCGACGATCATCGTCAACGTGAAGTAATCGCGCATCCTGCGCGGGCGCCCGGTGCGCCACGCGCGGGATCGCCAATCGGCCGGCCACGGGCATCCGGCCGGCATTCGCCCGTTCAGGCGGGCATGCAGCCTGCGCGTCCGGTATCCACCGGATACCCGGCCGCAAGCCGCTCATGACACCGCGCCGGCGCGTTTCGCGTGCCACTTGCGGTGCTCGTCCATCCAGCCAAGCCGATACCGGCCCCCGCGCCCGGTACAATGGGCGCTTCCGATTCCTCTCTTCGCCGTCTCCCCATGTCGCTCTATTCCATTACCGGCGCGCAGCTCGCGTTCGGTCACGTCGCGTTGCTCGATCACGCGGATTTCTCGCTGGAAGCCGGCGAGCGCGTCGGCCTGATCGGCCGCAACGGTGCGGGCAAGTCGTCGCTGCTGAAGATCGTCGCCGATCTTGCCAAGCCCGACGACGGGCTGATCACGCGCCAGCAGGAACTCGTGACCGTCTACGTGCCGCAGGAGCCCGAGTTCGAACCGGGCGCGACGATATTCGACGCGGTCGCGTCGGGGCTCGCACATACGCGCGAACTGCTCGAAGAATTTGATTCGATCGCGCACCGCCTTGCGGATATACCGGAAGGCGCCGAGCACGATGCGCTGCTCGCGCGGATGAACGCGTTGCAATCGTCGCTCGACGCGCACGACGCGTGGAGCTGGCGCACGCGCGTGTCGATGACGCTCGCGCAGATCGGCCTGCTGGACGGCGACGCAAGCGTCGACGCGCTGTCGGGCGGGATGCAGAAGCGCGTCGCGCTGGCGCGCGCGCTGGTGCTGCAGCCCGACGTGCTGCTGCTCGACGAGCCGACCAACCACCTCGACTTCGACGGCATCCGCTGGCTGGAAGAACTGCTCGTCTCGCAGCGCGCGGGCCTGCTGTTCATCACCCACGATCGCGCGTTCCTCGACCGTGTTGCCACGCGGATCGTCGAACTCGACCGCGGCCGGCTGTTGTCGTACCCGGGCAATTTCTCCGCGTACCAGACGCGCAAGGCGCAGCAGCTCGAAGTCGAGCGCGTGGAAAACGACAAGTTCGACAAGCTGCTCGCGCAGGAAGAAGTGTGGATCCGCAAGGGCGTCGAGGCGCGCCGCACGCGTAGCGTCGGCCGCATCGCGCGGCTCGTGCAGATGCGCAACGAGCGCTCGGAGCGCCGCAATTCGCAGGGCAACGTGAGGCTCGACGTCGCACAGGGCGAGAAGTCCGGCAAGATCGTCGCGGAGCTGACCGACGTGACGAAGCGCTATGGCGGCCGCACGGTCGTCGACTGCTTCTCGACGACGGTCATGCGCGGCGACAAGATCGGCTTCGTCGGCCCGAACGGCGCGGGCAAGACCACGCTGCTCAAGCTGATCCTCGGCGAGCTGAAGCCTGACGAAGGCACGGTACGCACCGGCACGAACCTGCAGGTCGCATATTTCGACCAGATGCGCGCGCAGCTTGACCAGGACAAGAGCCTTGCGGATACGATCAGCCCCGGCAGCGAATGGGTCGAGATCGGCGGCGTGCGCAAGCACGTGATGAGCTATCTCGGCGATTTCCTGTTCGCGCCGGAACGCGCGCGGTCGCCGGTGAAGTCGCTGTCGGGCGGCGAGCGCAACCGTCTGCTGCTCGCGCGCCTGTTCGCGCGCCCGGCCAACGTGCTGGTGCTCGACGAACCGACCAACGACCTCGACATTCCGACGCTCGAACTGCTCGAAGAACTGCTGGCCGACTACGACGGCACGGTGCTGCTCGTCAGCCACGATCGCGCATTCCTCGACAACGTCGTGACGTCGGTGATCGCGGCCGAGGGCGACGGCAAGTGGCGTGAATACGTCGGCGGCTTCAGCGACTGGCAGATCCAGAGCGAGCGTTCGGAGCAGCTCGCGCAGCAGGAAGCCGCGAAGCGCGCGGTCAAGGAAGCGGCGCCGGTGAAGGAAGACCCGGCGAAGAGCGCCGCGGGCCGCAACGCGCAGCGCACGGTGAAGCTGTCGTTCAACGAGCAGCGCGAGCTCGATTCGCTGCCGGAGAAGATCGCCGCGCTCGAAGAGGAGCAGAAGACGATCAATGCGCAGCTCGAGGACGGCTCGATTTTCGCGAAGGATCCGGCGGAGGGCACGCGCCTGACCGAGCGTTTCGCGGTGATCGACGACGAATTGCTCGCCGCGCTCGAGCGGTGGGAAACGCTCGAGGCGAAGCGCAAGCCGGCGTGACGCGTGCGGCGCGCTCCAATCCCGCCATTGGCGCGCCACGCGGAACCAGTAAAATACCGCGCGTTCAGGGTCGCGCAGCGCACGCCGCGCGCCCGCTTTCGGAGCAGTCCAAGCACACCGTTGTTTCGATTCGCTTTTTTACGGAACTCAACGTTTTGTCCACGACGTTATCCACACGAGGTGTGGACAACGTCCCGATGAATGACGAAATTCAGCGCCTATGTCAACGAAGAAACCCAGCGCGGCCTATAGCGAAGCATCGATCAAGGTGCTCAAGGGTCTCGAGCCGGTCAAGCAGCGGCCCGGCATGTACACCCGTACCGAGAATCCGCTGCACATCATCCAGGAAGTCATCGACAACGCGTCCGACGAGGCGCTCGGCGGCTACGGCAAGCAGATCATCGTTACGCTGCACGCCGACCAGTCGGTCTCGGTCGAAGACGACGGCCGCGGCATCCCGTTCGGCATGCACCCCGAAGAAGGCGTGCCGGTCGTCGAGATCGTGTTCACGCGCCTGCACGCGGGCGGCAAGTTCGACAAGGCTGCCGGTGGCGCCTATACGTTCTCGGGCGGCCTGCACGGCGTCGGCGTGTCGGTGACGAACGCACTCGCGACGCGCCTCGACGTGACGGTGTGGCGCGACGGCAAGATTGCCGAGCTCGGCTTTGCGGAAGGCGACGTGGTCAAGCCGCTCGCGACGCAGGGCGCGGGCCGCGGCGAGAAGAAATCCGGCACGCGCGTGCAGGTGTGGCCGAATCCGAAGTACTTCGATTCGCCGAACCTGCCGCTCGGCGAGCTGCAGCGCCTGCTGCGCTCGAAGGCCGTGCTGCTGCCGGGCGTCGAGGTTGTGCTCGTCAACGAGAAGAGCGGCGAGCGTCAGACGTGGAAATATGAAGACGGCCTGCGCGGCTACCTGCTCGACGAAATGAACGGCAGCGAGCTGCTGATCCCGTTGTTCGAAGGCGAGCGGTTCGCCGATTCGCGTTCGGGCGACGATACGTTCGCCGAAGGCGAGGGCGCGTCGTGGGTCGTCGCGTGGAGCGAGGAAGGTTCGCTCGTGCGCGAGTCGTACGTGAACCTGATCCCGACGCCGGCTGGCGGTACGCATGAATCCGGCCTGCGCGACGGCCTGTACCAGGCCGTGAAAAGCTTCGTCGAGCTGCACAACCTGCAGCCGAAGGGCGTGAAGCTGCTCGCGGAAGACGTGTTCGCACGCGTGTCGTTCGTGCTGTCCGCGAAGGTGCTCGATCCGCAGTTCCAGGGGCAGATCAAGGAACGCCTGAATAGCCGCGACGCGGTGAAGCTCGTGTCGTCGTTCTCCCGCCCGGCGCTCGAACTGTGGCTGAACCAGCACGTCGAGCACGGCAAGAAGCTCGCCGAACTCGTGATCAAGCAGGCGCAGGCGCGCACGCGAGCCGGCCAGAAGGTCGAGAAACGCAAGAGTTCGGGCGTCGCGGTGCTGCCCGGCAAGCTGACCGACTGCGAGACCGAGGATATCGCGCGCAACGAACTGTTCCTCGTCGAGGGCGACTCGGCGGGCGGTTCCGCGAAGATGGGCCGCGACAAGGAATACCAGGCGATCCTGCCGCTGCGCGGCAAGGTGCTGAACACGTGGGAAACCGAGCGCGACCGCCTGTTCGCGAACAACGAGGTGCACGACATCTCGGTGGCGATCGGCGTCGATCCGCACAGCCCGGACGACACCGTCGACCTGTCGAACCTGCGCTACGGCAAGATCTGCATCCTGTCGGATGCGGACGTCGACGGCTCGCACATCCAGGTGCTGCTGCTCACGCTGTTCTTCAAGCATTTCCCGCAACTGATCGAGCGCGGCCACGTGTGCGTCGCGCGGCCGCCGCTGTTCCGTGTCGATGCGCCCGCGCGCGGCAAGAAGGCCGCGCAGAAACTCTATGCGCTCGACGACGGCGAACTCGAAGCGATCCTGGACAAGCTTCGCAAGGACGGCGTG
Organism: Anopheles rivulorum; assembly: GCA_018908115.1. Lineage (NCBI taxonomy): Eukaryota > Metazoa > Arthropoda > Insecta > Diptera > Culicidae > Anopheles > Anopheles rivulorum. Next base: position 19,609 of record STHB01033920.1, read on the forward strand.
CGCGAGACCCAGTGGAGCATCAGCCGCTTCAAGGGCCTCGGCGAAATGAGCGCCGAGCAGCTGTGGGACACGACGATGAACCCCGATACGCGCCGCCTGATGCCCGTGAAGCTCGGCGAGCTCGACTACGAGGCGACCGTCGCGCGCATGACGATGCTGATGGGCAAGGGCGAGGCAGCCGCGCGGCGCGGCTGGCTCGAGGAAAAGGGCAACGACGTCGAAGCGGACATCTAAGCCACGCATCCGCACGGCCGGGCACGACGCCTGGCCCGACCTCTCGCCACTTACGAATACGGAATTCAGATGGACGACAACACTTCCGATCTCTTTGCCAGCCCCGACGCGCCCGAGAGTGACGCGCTGACGCTCGGCAATTACGCGGAGCAGGCGTATCTCAGCTACGCGGTCAGCGTCGTGAAGAGCCGCGCGCTGCCCGATGTATGCGACGGCCAGAAGCCGGTGCAGCGCCGGATCCTGTTCGCGATGAACGAAATGGGCCTCGGCCCGGACGCGAAGCCGGTGAAGTCGGCGCGCGTGGTCGGCGACGTGCTCGGTAAATACCACCCGCACGGCGACCAGTCGGCGTACGACGCGCTTGTGCGTCTCGCGCAGGATTTCTCGCTGCGCTACCCGCTGATCGACGGGCAGGGCAACTTCGGTTCGCGCGACGGCGACGGCGCGGCGGCGATGCGATACACCGAAGCGCGGCTCACGCCGATCGCGAAGCTGCTGCTCGACGAGATCGACCAGGGCACGGTCGACTTCATGCCGAACTACGACGGCTCGTTCGAGGAACCGAAGACGCTGCCGAGCCGCATGCCGTTCGTGCTGCTGAACGGCGCGTCGGGCATCGCGGTCGGTCTTGCTACCGAAATCCCGTCGCACAACCTGCGCGAAGTCGCGGCGGCGGCGGTCACCTTGATCCGCAATCCGAAGCTCACGCACGCGGAGCTGATGAACCTGATCCCCGGCCCGGACTTCCCGGGCGGCGGACAGATCATCTCGAGCGACACCGAAATCTCGGCGGCCTACGAAACGGGCCGCGGCAGCCTGAAGGTGCGCGCGAAATGGAAGATCGAGGATCTCGCGCGCGGCCAGTGGCAGCTCGTCGTGACCGAATTGCCGCCGAGCACGTCGGGCCAGAAGGTGCTCGAGGAAATCGAGGAACTGACCAACCCGAAGCTCAAGCTCGGCAAGAAGACGCTGACGCCCGAGCAGCTCAACACGAAGAAGGCGATGCTCGACCTGCTCGACGCAGTGCGCGACGAGTCGGGCAAGGAAGCGGCGGTGCGGCTGGTGTTCGAGCCGAAGTCGCGCACGATCGACCAGACG
>STHB01033929.1:0-20933 GCA_018908115.1 Anopheles rivulorum
CTAGTACATTGCGCCAGAAGAACTAGAATGGAAAGAATTGAATTACTGCCTAGTAGGCGAGGTGAAGATGGGTTCTGTGTGCGAGAAAGCCACCGTAACAACCCCGGGCCCGAATGTGAAGATGCGTGTAAAGATGATTATGATGAGCCCACCCCATAACTGCGCCAATAAATGAATGTGGCGGCTGCCGAGAGTGTATGTCATTTGTGCAAAGCTCACTGCACACACCACACGTGAAGGTGATCATGTTGTTTTGCGAGCACACAGCGCGCGTCTAATAACACTTACTGTTAATGCAATTAGTTTCAGCACACGTGGTTTTGCTTTCTGCAGACATACACACATCGAGACCTGCGGCGGGATGGGATGGCAAGTACTGTTCCGAGCAGCATGCCGTCGAGAATACTGTACGGCAGAACTGTTCTCTCACGTCATCAACTCGGGTAACTGTGCGACAGATCGAGATAATGCCGGTACGATCGTCCCGAATTGTGGTGTTTTGCTGGGAGTCGTTCGCATCGATCGCAGTCACCGATGTGTGGACGAACCGCAAGCGGAACACACCATTCGGCATGGTTAACTGTTAAAATCGGTTGCGCTTAACACTTGCGCAGATGATGATGCGCTGTGTGAACGAACCATTCTGCGCCATAGTTTTGCGGAATTCTAATCACCTCGCTGCGCTCAGAACTGGAGCAATGGAGGTTCATGCTGCAACGCTATACGCGCCCGCGCACCGATAACGGACATTTCGAATGCGGCGTTTTGACAGCTGACATATTTACGCACACCAAACAACACAAAAAAAGGGTACGCGCGTGTGTGTAATCACGACAATTGCGCCACTCGAAACGTCATTAAACGTCATTAGAAAGCGAAACGGTGGTTGACAGTTGACTGTTATGAGACTTCGGTGGGCATTAAGTAGCTTCGGCTACTACTAAAACATTTCCGTTTTCCGCAATTTTCATCCCAAGTTTTATGGCTGTTTTTTTGTTGTTGTTGCAATTCCTGCTTCATCGGACTTCCGGGTGATCATTTTTGTTTACCTACTACCTACCGGCTTAAGAGATGATCCGTTCGTTTCTTTCTCACTGATGGTACAGCGCTAGTGGATCGCTAGTTTTGCATAGTACATTTCAATACTGGAGACCACTTTTTCGCGCCGTACCAATGCGCAGCTAATGTACACTAAACGCCTGGAACCTGTTTTGCTTAATCGTTCGGTTATTTAATACGGCAACACTCTCTCACACACACTCACACACACACACACATACCACACAAAAAACATTATCCAGCTCGATCGATTCGCGGCAGTAGGGATGGTTGTTGTTGTTTTTTTTCCAATGCTTAGGCCCAAGTCTCGGTGATTGCCGAGTCATTCGAGCTAAGCTCGATCAGCATGAGGTTTTTGCGATACGAAAGTCCGCTCGATCCTTTACGGGCGTGCGGGTAAGCTGCAGCAGAACGAACCACGAAACGTTGGCAGAGCAATGCCACCGTGTCCACGCTGCGGCGCCATATTATGCCATCGATCGTGGTGGTACATTCGTGGTGTAATGCCGGGTCTAGCCTAATGGTCAGGCGTTCACCTGCAAGGCATACGAAGGGCTAGCTGAAGGGCTGAAGAGTGTCTTTCACCAAGCACGCATCGGTTTGCACATTGTTCAGGGTAGGGTGTTTTGCCACTCACGAAAGCACCAGGTAAGCTGTGCATTCTAGAGCACCCCGTCGGTGGCAACGTGGTTGCAACCGGTGGTGGGTGATTCGTAAAAGCGCAAATTTCAATGCACTCCTGTGCAATGCTTCAGTAGAATGCTTCGGTCCTATCGAGCGACTATCGAGCGAGAAGTTGCGCCCCGTTAAAGGCGCTGTCGATCATCATCAGTAGGTCGGCCGGTAGATAACGATCGCGTGGTCCGTGTGGCAATGGGTTTCAAAATTGTACACCGTTCAATTGTTGATAATTATGTTGCGAATCAAAACTAGATTTTATTTCCACACGATCGCTTATGACACTGGGTACAGTGTAAGCGCTGTTCGTAGAGGCAGAACTAGTTTTGTAAAGCAAACTTACGATTGTGTGCTGCGAGCGAACAGATGTAGCAGATGTAAAGATACAGCAGCATATTTCTATGAAAAGATATCTGGCTTTTATTGCAGGGATACAGACCATTTCCTACTCGTCCATTTTCATACTCGTCCAATTAGGCTGCTGTCACGTGTGTTGCGTTGAATGTTTAAAATCCGGGTTTTAAAATTTGCTCCCCGTACCCAGGGACGCAGATTTGCATGCTTTCTTTAATAAAAATAAACATAGCTATCGCTCGGCTAAGATATCTAACGTTCCCTTTTCGACGAGGGTCAGCAAATTCCCCCACTCTAAGCAGCAGCAGCCATAGGAAATACCGAAAAAACGACCAACACCTCCCTCCCATCCCCCAGGTGTGTTAGATCATCGAAAGAGGTAAGCTTACACCTACCAGTGGTCTCCCTTTTCGTGGTTCGGGCATCTCACCGCACTAAACACTATGCAGGCGCAACTGCAATTGCACCGCGGCACGAACCAAACGACGACCCACTACCCTAAGTCCGAGGCGCCTGTGGCACGCACCGGTCTCCAGCGCTCTCTGTTACATTCCTGCCCGCCAGCAGAAGGTCTCTAAGCTTGGAGCGGCAGTCAAAATCGTAAAAAGTCACTGAGTAAAAAACAACAAACAAGTAGCAAACACATACGCCTAGACGTAAGCCATGAGCAAAGGCTTGGTAAACAAGCTGGCGTGCAAGTAGCCGAACAGCATTGGTTGCAGCATTAGACGATCACCATCACCACCACCACCACCAGCAATATTCGCATCGAGTGCTAAGCTTTGATCCCGGTCATCAGCTGCAGTTTGCCGCTGGTGCATGCAGTCTTGGAATCACTTTCACTCGCACAGGACATCAGACGGACGGTCGGTTGGGGTTTTAGGTTTTATGTGCCGGTCAAATGTTGGCGAACGGTGCCGCGTATCGAGTCGTTGCAGTGCAGAAAACCCAATTGGCAGAGTGGTTTGGTCGAGTGTTTTCCTGCCCAATGTTGGGTGTTTTCGATGGTTAAGAATAGTGCCGTGAATAGAATAACTTCGTGAATGGGAATAGGATCTTTTTGTTTTTTTTGGGGGAAGAAAGAATCTTCCGAACCAATCGGAGTATCGTGAGCAAAGTGACCATTTCGGTTCTGTGTACCACAGTATCCGGCAGATAGTAGAGAATTGGGAAGTAAAACAGTGAATGGAACCAGTCTCGCTACTGTGCCGTTCTTGTGACACGTGTGGTTGTACGCTCAACACCACAAACCTCCCCACTTTTTAGTGCTGTGCAATGGTGACCGTACCAATCCGGATCGCTCGGTTACGTGAACGTCGTATCTCGGTGTTGGCGAGCTGGTGCAGTCTATTGGTGCTGGTGGTGCAGTTGCACCTAGCAAACAGTGCCCAGCAGCAGCGTACGATCGGCGAACGGTTGTCACCATTTCCGGGCTCGGGTGGTAGGCAACACACTTATGCAACGGTCCACACGCAATTGCCTCCATCGGTAGGAGATGTAACGGCCGGTGATCATAATGCTGCGTCCCGTCCGATTGCGAACGGTAACGAGCGCCCAGGCAGGCAGCAAGAATCGGCACTCACCACGCTCGATCGGCTAGATCCGTCCCAGGCCGATCTGGTGCTGCCCAGCTACGAAACGTCCTCGGTGCGTGCCGGAGGTTCACCGCCAGTCTACAAGTACACCGACAATGTGTTCCGAGTGCCGAAACGGAAGGCGAAAAGTGCAGCACACCCGGAAGCGGGCACGCTGCCGAGAAAGTCCCACTCGAACCGGTCGCTTGGAACGGGTCGGACGCATCAGCCGGACGACGCAGCGTGGTCATCTTCGTCGGCATCGGTGGCGTATGCGCCCGGTAATGTAGCGGCCCTGATCGGGCACCGCGCTGAGCTAGGGCTGACCGAGGAAACCTTGTTCCAGCTGTTTACCAGTCTGTTCGATCATGGCAACTGGAACATCCTCGAGCTGAAGGGCCGCGTTGGCGAGCAGTGTGCGGCCCATATTGGGCTGTACTTGCGCGATCTGCGCCGACAGCGTGGCTGGGCGTTGAAGGGTAAGTCTGCAGCGAGGATTGCGAGCAGGAGTTACGCAATCGTGCCTTTTCCCCAGGCATTCGGTGAAGGTTGCCACGTTTGCCAATAGAAAGTTTGCCAACATCAAAGATCATGAACCAGGAGGAACTCTAGCGAAATAAGTGCATCAAGAGCGTATCCGTGATCCAGCGTCTCATTGACAGTTAGCTGAATATCGCGAAACATGTATGAGAGTGATTGAGTTGCATATATTTTTCCCACACAGTATAGCTGTCGCACATTTCATAATCTTTCCCTTCGATTTGAAGGGCCTAGCAGAGCCGATACCGAGGTGGTTCCAATGTGTGCACATATTATGCGGTCAATTTGTTATGTTTAGCCACCGCGATGTACACCAACGGCGCGGCAAAAAAGGCGGGCAGTGATTGATAGCAGCAGTCGGGTGGATAGGGCCAGCTGTCTGGAAAAGTCTTGGTCGATTGAAATTCCTTCGCCCATTCAACTTCACTGTCGCTTATTTATCAACGTGCTGTGTTGTGCTGTTGTGTGATGTGCGATCTATTGCAAAATAAATTATTTTGAATCACACCAAATGGGACTCGATCGGTCAGCTGGGATGCGGTGGGCGATTGAAAGCGGCCCGAGCAGCATATGTCCGTTTGGCAGCAGAATGAAGTAAAAAAAAGGGCTAATTATAGTATGAGTAATTATGGTTTTACCGCTCGTCTTTCTGCGCCTGTTGGGGTTGGTGTTCCTTTGGAAGGGTGTGAGATTGTTGGCAGCAAAAAAAAAAAACGGGAACCTAAATGAGAAATGATCGATAGTGCATTAACAATAAGGAAGGCGGAAGGTTTGTTCTAATTAATGAATCTGGCAGAGCTGGACCCGATTGGTGCAGAGGTTTATCGGTTGACTTCTCTGTGCTGCTCATCTCGGTTAAGCTTCTCTCTTGCCTTTTCTTACATTATTCTCTCGAATGTTCCACTTTTTTAAAATGTAACCCAATTTTAATAGACTTTAGATGATAGGAAGCTCTAGTGTTTTACATCATTTTACAATAAAAATGTTGTAAATAGGGTAATAGCATATTTTAAACAGAACGTAATAACTCGTTTTGCTTCACATTTAGTAGGTAGAAGTCAAATTGTAAAATTGGAGCCATTTCTGCAGTACTTTCAAGTTGAACTGGAATATGTAGGGGTCGTTGTGATATCTTCAGTCACTATTCTCGAGCTTTTATATATTCAAATCGATTCTGGGTAAAGCTTTCACAACTCAGTTGCCTTGCAAAAGTTTTCGAATGTTACGGATAAGATAAACTGAAATGCACATGAATTAAACTTTGGATTATTATATAATCACAATTTAATTAATTTATTTGAAACAGTTTATTAATAATTGATTATATAAACATATTTTTTGATGAGGAAATATTTGACGCCAATGCCATTAAGTGATAGAAATTGTGATTGTTCATATAATACAAGCAATACCTAGTTGGGGCGGCCCGGTGGTATATTTGGCAACGGCGCTATGTTGCCAACACGACCGGAATTGGTTCAAATCCCATTCGAACCGTCTTCCCGTAGCACGATTGCCTTTTCACTATAGCCTTTTCACTACGTGGTAAAAATTAGTCTCATACAGCCTGGTCCGTTCTCATACATAATAAAAAAAAGCAATACCTTGTCTCGTCAATACCATTCATCTCTTCGCTCTATTGGATTGTCCATCGATAGATGAAAAAGCTCAATGAAAGCCAACATTAGCAAGTCGTAAATCAACAAAAAAATGGAAAAGATGAAATAAATTAGCAACCAGTGTTTGCCTGCCGATGGTTTTATTAATCTAGAACATGATTTTAGCTGTACAATTCGTATTAAACACCATGATCGTACACTTCGTATCTCGTTTGTGTTAACATTACAGGCTAGCTTTGCTGAATCATGACCAGCCTGTGACCATAAATTTGGGACAGTGTAAAAAAAAAGATCAATTATTTAACATGTAGGTCATGAAGATTTATTTTTTTCCCACCACAGTTAATAATCGAAGGCGTACTTAAGGCGTAACTATAAAGTAGGGAGATTGAAGAATAGCGCTGGGAAATAGAATGCGGGGTGTTAAGGGATTTTTAATTCTCTGCTTATTACTGGTTGTGGTTATTTTTTTTTATTCATTACTTTGGTTAGTGTCAGTGGAGTTTAAATAATTTGCCGCAATTGTAACCCGATTGTGTATAAATTTGTCTTCATCGTATTGTATTGCTTTTTTCTTTTGTTTTATAAATATATCCAATACACCCTCTCGCAGCACAATGGAATGGAAAATTCTTCCCTTTGTACGTTCGGTTGTTCTCAATTTTTTTGTTTCTTGGGTTTTGTTTAAAATCGACCAACTTCGACATGGAGATTAGTGGTAACGGTTTCGTCTATGCACCGAGACCGTGGCGCGAAACAGAAAGAACCCCCCGAAAACAGAAAAAAAAATCCCCAAGCGCTTAGCGGTAACAAACGGCGCATATACCGGCAGTCTAATGAGAAAGCACACCGATTTTGTCTTGTCCAGTCCAGACCCATAAGTGCTGATGCTGGTGCTTGCTTGTGCACGGATGTTGTTGGGCGCCCTGTCCAATTAGGGTTGCGATTGATCGGGATGTAAAATTGGTCGGATGGGGTGCCTATTCTTCTTTTTTTGGGGGGTGTTGTTTTTTTTCAGATAGTATGGCGCGAAAAATTCTGAACCTTCTGAACCTGCCACAGATTTTCACAGTTTCCTTCTGTTCATTCTTTTTTTTTGTGTAACTCGTCTCGTTCACTGTACTCTGCCGTGTATCAAAGTCGCGTGTGATGAGGTAATGCACACCTTTCAGCACCATCGTATGCCAGACTGGGATAGTGCTTTCTTTCCGTGTAAGGCGGTGTTTTTTTCTCGCCTTTTTAAAAGCGGTAATAATTGGTACACAGTTACGCACCGGTGGCTTCATTTGTACGCACTTTGTTGCGTTGTTTTGTTTTTTTTTATGTCTGTTACCTTCTTTACCTTTCCCATTGTTCCCTTCCCACACCTCTCTCTATCTCTCTTCAACCTGGGTTTGGGGAGGTGTTGTGTTTTTTTGTACTCCCGCGATTCTAAGACTAAAGGCACTGGTGCGCCATTTATGCGAGGCATATGCTTTTTTCAGACGGTTTGATGTTCGCTGCCCGACGACGTTTCATTGGTGCCCTGTTGTGTGTGTCAAGCGTTATGCGTTATGGGTACGGTTAGGCGCGTCGCGATCCTGACATGATGGCCTTTTAGTGCCGGCAGCTCTAAAATGTAGAACATGGTGTACGCGCTGGTGCAATTATCTGCCACCGAAACCCGAACCCGTACCGCACAATTGGTCACTGGGTGTGTGCGCCTCGGTTGATGCGAGTACCTTCAGGAGCAAGTGAGCAAAAAACACGGTCGGTAATAATAAATTGCAGCAACACTCTAGAACGGTACCGCGCGTGAGCGAAATTGGCCGAACATCAATTAGCTGAACGGTTGTTTTAACGCCTCGGGAGCTCGCACTTCTGTATGTGTGTGTGTGTGTGTGTGTATGTGTGTGCAGAGGGTGTAAAGCCTTTCCCCAGCGCCGATATTTGTTTATTCATAAACAACATGATAACTAATGATAATGTTGATGGTTGTGATAGGTGTTAATTCGCTAAACAATAATTTCGTTTTCACCCCAGTGCGGTCTGCAAAATTAAATTTCATAATCGCTGGAAGATGAGCTGGCGGCACACTGGCGTGGTATGAATCGCGGTTGTTAAGCTGATGTTTTTCTACATTCAATACGTACGTACCAGAGACGCGTGTCAGCTTATTGGCTGTGTTTATTAAACGGTCATACGTGTGCGATGTATGCGAGATTAGGTGTAAATGGTGGTGATTGTACATCGGCACGGTTGAAACGCGGAGAATGAAGTTTCAATCGAGGTACACAAACAGATAGTGAATGAAGTTGTTAGTTAGTTTTTGTGCGTGTTATGCTTTTAATTTTGGCATCATACGAGCTGGGGTCTTAATTACTAGCCCAATGGCTTTATGTACTGACGTTTATTCGCTCAGCTTATTATTCGCCCTTGCTGTGGAGAACAGGACCTCTTTGGTGTCTATTAATAGCATTACCAACTCGTTTACGGTGGATGTTTTCCTACGGATATTGATATGCATATGGTTGACTTAGCCCGGTCTAGGTCAGCTTTATTTAAGAACTGATTTCTGTTGTTTTTGACAAGTTATTTTATTCTGAACTCATGTACAGAATTTATTTAAAACACTTTTTTATTGTCACAATAGTATTGGTTTACTGCCGATACCATCGTGTATGGATGTATTTAAGATGATTTTGATGATAATATTTCATTTCAAATATTTTGTAACTTTTACTTTTTGTTGTTGCAAAAGATGTGTTTATGTTGATTTATTTACAATGTATTCGCACATGACAGAGAGCATGATGAGTTTTCATTTAATTTCTACAGGATTTTTCAATTTCCATTCGAATTTTCGAATATATGTGAGAATATTGCAAAAGCTTTGCTAGTAGAAGTAGAATGTGTAGAGGCCATGAGGGCCAGTTATATTTTTCAGTTTTTTTCTAGTTATATGATCTAATTTTGCGGTTCATTTTGACTGTCACATGATCGACATATCGACATATCGACATATGATTCGACGTAGACATTGATGAGGAATTTGTCCATTTTATTCAATCTTTGAAGATGCGTGTTTGAATTCCTGCAGCAAACTTTCTCAACAAACACATTTATCATGGCAGAAAGCTTTTTCTATTTTCATCTTGCAAAAGCTCGAGAAAGGAGGAATGAGTCCACTAATAAGCTATTTCACTTCCAAAGACCCAATAAAGTGTTAAAGTTTTCTCATTTGAATTTGAAACTCCTGTAGCTGTATCTGTAATATAATCGCCCCATCACTAATGCTTAAATCTTATATCTTCCCTCGTTTACACAGCGAGCGACTCAAGCGGCCGGTACGGTGGACAGTACTTTTTCGGCAACGAGTTCTGGATGGGTTCGCTGACGTTCTGCGACGAGGTGAATCGTGTCCTTCGCCTAACGCCGATGCCACCCGGTGCGCGGCATCTTGAGATGCGCTTTTTCGTCGCTAAAATCTCCGTCCAGCTGGAACGGTTGCTCTCGACGCAGGTAAACCATCCGCACCGGTTTCGGTCCGGTTTTCACGCTGTAGCGCCTGGTTTAAATGTGGCACTATTATTTACTTTCCCACTTGCAGTCCAGCTCGATCCTGCTGGGACAATGTTTACCCAAGTCCTGCACGATAGAGGACATCGCCGAGCTGCTGCGTAGCGATCCGATGCTGAATCTGTTGAACAATAGCACGCTGAACGTGGCGGTCGCATCAACACCGTCGGCGACCAGCAGTCCGGCGAATGCACTCACCATCCTGCACGTACGACCGGTCCCCGGCAGCTACAATCTGTGGAGCGACCCGAAAGTGTTTGCACTGTTGTACGTTCCTATATTGTACCTTTCAATGTCTATTAATATCACACCGGGCGTCCTGTGGGCGAGCGCCATGGCCGCGCCGACGGGGAACTAACGTTTGGTTTATGCGTGACCCCGTGACTACGTGGGGACGGGAGACCACGGTTCCCGCCGGAAAGCGCTGGTGAACGGTGCTAAAGGAGTAATAAATTTCATTAATAATTAAGTTGCCTATTTTCAGCACGGTCCTGACGGTGCTGAGTGCGGTGATAGCGTACGCGTCCTGTGGCACCGGTACGGAGGGAAAACCAAAGGCCAGAGGCTGGTCGAAGAAAGTACTCGAGTCGACCGGTCCGGGTGGTGATGGGCATCATATCAAGCGGGAGCGTGGTGTTGCGGACGGTGGTCGGATGGGAGATGCGCTCGAGATGCACAAAATTAACGTGGAAAGTAATAACAATGTGTCGGGTGGGAATGGGCAGCAGACGCCGGCAACGGACGGGATGTACAAGGACCGCAAGGAAACACGATGTAAGTGCTCGTACTACTACTGTTAGATGGTTCGATCGATCTGAATCTGGTGCGTAACGGGTACGGGTGTGATACAGTGATGGTCATCTGCAGGTTTGACATTTTCTATAAAATTAAAGAATATTTTTCTAATTTGATTATATTGTTTGTAGTTAGTACCAGGGGACAGATATGTTAGCAACATTGTTAGATTTTTCAGAAAAAATGGTAGAGTTTTAATCATTTCTGGATTGTTTTCAAGTTGAAGTAGAACATTTAAAAATGAAGCTCAACCTTTCCTGACAATTTGACAAGAAAAAAATCGTTTCTATGAAATGCTTTCGCAAGTTTTCAAAACTTATGAATGTAATAGTAGTGTCAGTTGGAACAGCTTTTCACAGAATTTTAATTTCAATCAATTTGAAGCGAAAATTTATGAACAAAATTACACCAATCCGTACATGTTCTACTTAGAATTAAAAATAGCTTAAATCGCTAATTAAACTCTACTCCGAACAAATTATGCTCCTTTTTATGAAGCTTTCCAATTGGAGCCATTTATGGATTATTTCAATGTTTAACTGGAATATGTTAAGATAGATCTAAAACATTTTTCTCATTTTTAAAAAGCCGTACATAGTTAAACTAAAATAATCAAAATAAGATAAAACGTTTCACAGACTCGATTTAACCTTGAATGTGAAAATAATCTAGTAAAAAGTCACAGTAAAGCTGTTCGTAATATTAACATTGAACTGCACTCACTCGTACGACCATCACTGTAATTGTCGTCCGTTGGTTACCTTTGCACCCTGACGGCAAAAGGTTACAATGAACTTACGCCTCGCTCTACCGTTTCGCTCCTGTTACTGCTGTTACTTACCGTTGCATATTTCATAAGATTTTTTTTATTTTGGTTGTTATTTTCCCCATTTCTTCAGACACCTTGCAAGACATCCTGGCCTGTTTCGATGTGGGCCCGAATGCGGCCTCGATCCTGTCGGTGGAGCGTGCCAGTGAGGTAAGACGATGTTGTTGTCATTCGGATGGGGTAACAACCATCCATAACCGTACAACCAAACCAAAACCGAACAAAGATTGAACCATCCCCCGGGTGATGGGTGGGGACGAAGCAGTGCAAAACCCGGATGTTGCGGATGCCATCAGTGTGAATGTGATTCGGTGAATGCTAATTCCATTACGGGCAGGCAGTTAAAGAAACGAAACCGATTCCAGAAGTGCTTTTGTGTGATGTGACCCCGGACACATCTCTGGTGCATAATGGATAATTGAACACCGACACTGCGACGGCAGTAAATGCGAACATAATGCATTCCTATTGCCCTAGAATGGATGGCTGGGCGGGAAAAGATGAATCGACCCCGGAACGGTGCCAGAGCATTGATAGCATCATTTACGGGGATTAGTATGATGTAAATTTTACATCCAGTTTGCTCGGTCAACAATCGCATCGACATGTTTGATTTGCGTGATTGTGCCCACAACCCGATGGTCATTAATTCTGCACCATGATGCTAGCTTGCTTGTGTTCTCGGGACCGAATGTCGGAGATGGAGTTGAAGGGTTTTTAGATGGTCTCACATTGCCTTCCATTTGCATAGCGTTGCCGACCCGTGGCAAAATGGTACCGTGATGAAGGACGTTCGGACGATGGTCTATTTCGATAAAAAGTGATTTTGTTTTGGACCCAAAAAAGCAATCAATCGAATGCATGCACCATGAGCAGCACACGGATGAATCGTTCTCTCCCGAATACAAATGATTCCCCTGGGCGCTATCTGCTACTATCGGAGAAGCATCAAAAACACCACCAACACCGTAACCGTAATCGATTGAAAAGCGGTCAACATTCCCTTTTTTCTATGTCCCTTGCGCGTTTTTTTGTTTTGTTGTATTTTTGCTTCTTGGTTGAAGTTAACCATTAAATTAAGTCTTTCCTCCGTATCGGTCGCATAGGATTCACTGACGTGCGTACATGGACTGCGGCTCTACTCGCTGCTCTGGACCGTGCTCGTCCACACGTATCTGCAGCTGTTTGCCGTTTCCGAAAATCGGGTAAGCTCGTTCGAAAGCAAAACGCACTCGGTTTGAAACTTTGGGTGCCTTACTAACAATCCGTTTTATTCCCATTTTTCCCATTTTCTTTTGCAGTTCGGTAGAAAGATTGCGGAACGCTCGTTCCTGTATCAGCTCGTCGGCAACGCAACCTTCTCCGTCGATACGTTCTTCTTCATCAGCGGGCTATTGATCGTGTACCTTTATTTAAAGTCGGTGACCAAATCGGGCCAACCGGCCACGAAAGCGGTACGAACGGTGGACGAATCGAATGGTTCTGGCGCGACCGGGAATGGACGGGACGGTTTGACCGGCCGGCCCGATACGACCCTCGGCGGAGCATCGCGTAAAGTTGGCCTTTCGATCTTATACCGTTACCTGCGGCTAACTCCCGTCTACTGGTTTACGATAGTGACGAACGAAATCATTCTAAAGTAGGTTTTTTTGGTCTCTCCTCTTCCCCCTTTTAAACCCCCCCCTCCCTGTCTCCCAATAAACTCTCCCCGCTTCCTCCTTCCCACCTCGGTTGGGTCTTTTCCCACCCTGGAGTGCATTTGTTTTGTCATGTTAATAACGATCCGTGCCGGACCGCAAGCAACCGACATGTCTTAATCCTCCCCGGGCACACTGGGTCAACAATATCTTGATCCACCACGCACCAGATAGTGTGCCTGCACTGGCGAGAAAGTGCCGATTGGCGGCCACACCACACACGCGTGTTCGTTTACATCGTTTAGCTGACGAATTCATTTGCTTTTCGTTTCTTCGTTCCCCGGTACAGATGGACGTACGACCGTTCCGTGTTTACGCCGGGCATCATCGATCACATTACCTGCGATCGGTTCTGGTGGCGCAACATTCTCTACGTCAACAACTGGTTCCCGTTCACCGAGATGTGTATGATCTGGTCCTGGTACCTCGCGAACGATATGCAGTTCTACGTGATTGCGATCGTGCTGCTCATGATTTCCTCCCGGTAAGGAACTCTCCCACCAACCCCCCAAAACTAGCCCACCCCCTAGGAATGTGGCTACCTGTTTGTGCCCGATTCGGTGCAGCGTTTTGTGACTATTTTTGGAACACCGGCATGGACAGCTCCATCGGTTGCTCTACTTTCCTCATCCGCACCGAGTGCACCTTGCCGATTGACTGAACCTATTTTTGGTTACCCTTTTTTTTTTCTTCTCTGCTGATGATATCGATCGATTACGTTTAGAAATTTCCGTCTTGCCGTTGGTTTGCTGTTCCTGTGCCTGGGCGGTTCGTGGCTGCTGTCGATCTACTTCTCGCTGCACTATCGCTACACGTACAAGGTGGCCGATCCGTTCGAATCGTTCGACATTCTGTACGACAAACCGTGGCAGCGCATCGGACCGTACATTGTCGGTACGTTGAGCCGCTAGTTTGAACGTTAATTTCGCCGCTAATGACTGTTGGTATACGTTTCCTTCTTTACAGGCATGATAACGGGGTACATACTGCATCGTCGCCCAAACGCTCCGAGGATCGTACCACCGCTAAGGCTGCTGCTGTGGACCATTTCAACCGGGATATTGATAGCGCTCATCTTTGGCGTTTGGAACGGTGAGCTGAGCGTACACTGGACGGCTTGGTATGTCAGCGTTGGACACACGGGTAAGTTGGATGAGAAGGAAATTTATTTAAAAAATCTTCACAAACACAAACATTAATTTAGTTTAAACATAACGCATAATCTCTGTTTAAGCTGAAAAAATAGTATTATTTACTAAAACATGTTTGATTTTTAAAAAACTTTCAAAAATCATTTAAAACTAATTTAAAAGATCAGTTCTTATTTCATAATGCTAGTATGAATCAATACTTGACTTCTTTTTGTATAGGTCATTTCTTTTAAAGAGGGACTGCATTCTTTTTAATTATATGATAATTTATCAGATTTTTATGGGAAAACATTAATTTATTGTTTTTTAAACAAATATTATTAATATGGACCTATAGCGATAGTTTCGCTTACAGCTCATAGTAGACAACTATTAATTAGATCCCACCCAACACCTTCATGTTTGTCTTATTATCATATCGTCGAATTTGCTGTGAGGTTGCAGTGACAGAAATAGTAATAAAAAGCGTTGTTTTAAGAGCGATAATAACATTGACTGACGTTCAACTATACCTTAATGTAGGTGAACTTATCTTAAACGTACTTATCTAAACGCCGTAAAGTATGCAATCACTGATTTGAGCAGACATTTTTAAATGGAGTGTAAAAGCGTATGTAACGTTACAATAGAGTATTAAAATCACTTCATGAGGATTGAATTGAGAAATTATATCATTTTCAATTCAGTTTATGCAGTTTTTTTTGCCATTGCGATATCGACTGTAACACAACATCGATATCCACTGAAATACGTTCATATTTAATAATTATTTGTGCTTTCCATCCCCACACATCAATTTCCTCATCATTAAGAAGAAATAATCGATTGGCAATATTTTCGCTTGCCGAACGTTTCGTATTAATCCATCAAGAACAGTCCTGTGCCATATTGTTAATTATTAATTTAAAGCTGCATATCAAATGAGCAGATGTGATTGGAGCTTCTGTTTTTGTGTCGGGATGATTATTTTTTTAAATGTTTTGCTCCTCATCAGGGCACATCCGGAGCTGAGTTATGTCAGCCGCAATCAGCAACATGTGTGAGGCCGGATGTGCGGTCTACCCCGTACCATTATTGTTAATCGGATAAAACAGTCAACGTTGTCTTGTTCTTCGTTTTTTACTAGAGCGAGATGAATTAACAATGAGCCTGTAGGTGAGCTGTTTGTGAGCCCCATTGCAGCTTCAATCATCACCAGGCAGGGAATTAATTTAAACCCCGCTAGTTTGTCACAATGTCAAAAGACCGGTGTCAGAGGTACAGCTTGTTAACATTGTCAGGTACGACTGCATCATAAACATTGCTAATGAACGTGCGCAAACGTTTGCTAACGTAATTAGTGGCAAATGGTCGCGAACGCGAAATTGTGCCCCGGCGTGGTCTGTGCGTTATCCTTCACTGTCGCTTCCGCGTGTGACAGATGTATGTCAAAGTGGATCTCGAATGAGAGGGGGGGGGGGGGGGGGGGGGGGAGGTGAAAAAAAGTTAAATAAAGTAGAAGAAACCGAGCGAGAGACCACCCTAGAGCCTGAGTGAAAGCTGGAGTAGCGCGGATGGAAGCTCGCGTACATTTCTAGTGTATGTCAGCCATTCCAACACCAGTACTCGAGCTCGAGGTTCTAATGAAACTTTACCATGTTTCGCACCGCTTTTGAAGGGGGGAGGGAGCACCATTGAAATGCAAATGATTCCCCGGCATTGCCGGTCGTAGCGAACAGGGTTTGCCGTTCGCTATCGGTGGATGGCCAAAATCATCAGCTCCAAAAAGACACTTTGCCGCACTGGCAGCTCATTATCCATCCTGGGTTCATCGAAACGGCGTCAAAAGCGTGGAATCCGTGTTGGAGCGATACAAATGATGATAATTTGCACTTCAAACGTACCACTGTACAAGGGAGAGCAGGGCGGAGAGGGAAGCCCTCCTGGGAGGTGTGAAAATGGCGGGAAGGAGAGAAATTATTTTTTCGGTACAGCAAAACTAGAAATTACCGGGGTGCGCCCGGCTTCTCGCGCTTACAATGAACGCCCTTTCCTTTTTGGCTGCAAGCTTCGTTTGAAGCACACTACGTAAACGCAATGCCAAGCTTAGTGGACACCAAAACACCGGAGCTGAAGATCTTGTTGACACTGATTTGTGCCCAAAAAAACACACGTATAGACGTGGAGAAACCGGAATGTTCGAACAGACAACAACAACAACAACAAAAAAGCCCTCAAACTTCAACTTCGAAGTGCATCCGGCGTAAGTGAACGTCTTTTAGTTCCTCCAGCACTCATTCCGTCCCACCAGGAAAGGAGGGAACTATGGGGGGAGGCTGTTGTGGGTACAAATTTTCTACCTAAGTAATTTAAAGCTTTACTTCCTTTTTTTTTGGCCACCACCGGCCATATCCTCGTACCACCATCACCGGTTCATCACGGTTCATTATTCCATGCAGAAAAAGGAAGTTTTTTTTTGGAGGGGAATGGAGGGGGGGGGGGTTTGGGATGTTGCTTCCCATTCCGTACGCTGATGGGCTGCATTTCAATTTCGCTTTCCTCGATGGAAAATAGATAGAAGGAAAAAGAAATAAATGTGTACATCTCTGCACGATAGGGAAAAGCACTAACAAAAAAGCTCTGCCCCTAGTGTCGAGAAACCAAACCAAAAGAAGAAGAAGAATAAGAAGAAGGTAAAGGGAGGAAAAAACCGCCCCCCCACCCATCTTGGTGGAGTAGAAACGACATTAGGAAAGTGACCGGTGCGGCTAATTGAAGTGCTGCTCAAAATTGTACACCTTCGAATTCCCTCATCGAATTAAGCCGCCAGAGCTGTGCGGTACATGGTGGTGGTGAGCTGGTAGGCGGATAAGAGGGTGGGAATCATCTAAAGCAAAAGAAAGCCCCGTGCAATTGGAAAAAAAGACGTTCGGGGAGTAGAGTAGGGAGTGAATCAAAAAAGTGAATCTTCCTTTCCGTTTCCGATCGATTTGATGCGTCAAAATGTTGTCCATGTGGCCCTGACCATCGTTCAGTGCAGCGAAGTTTGAGTTTTGTCGAATGCTACACACACACGGGTTGGGCTGGGTTCGATGATACCCGCCACTGATGACTTTCATTCTCGGCTGTCGGGAAATTTTGGGCGTTGGTAAGTGATGGAGAGATGAAGAAAACAAAAAATGGAGTCATTAGGGGTGTATGTGTGTGTGTGTATGTCATCATTTGATAGAACCGGTTTAGGGAGAGTTTTCATCATACTAATGCTCCCTACATGGAAAGCGTGTCGTGGCTAGACCAAAGCAAAATGGATTGTCGTACAAGTGAAGATTTGGAAGCAATTTCTCGTGAAACGGATTTTGCAGAATATTATTTGCTGGAGTGCTAATTCAAGCTAAACAAATCCACTTGTACTACAATCTTTATTCATTCATTACAAGCGAATTTATGCATTGAAGATGCTAAAAATGCACAAAGAAACGCTTCCTTTTCTTTTGTCGCACCGAAGACACGGCGGTGCTTAGATTTCAGTTTCGCTTGAAAGCAAAGTTTCCTTTACACTTAATCAAAGCAGGCAGACAGCCATGCTTTTGCGATTGAAAATTTAAATTGAGTTTGCCCCGTTCCGTACCGATGATAGTAGATCGCTTCCCGGACAAGTTTCCAGTTCGTGCCAACTGAGCCAATGTTTGTCGTCTGGTACGGATGGGAACTTTATCAGGGTGTTTTTTTTTGCCTTTGTATTTTTGGGTGGGGGGAAAGCTTTTCAGACCTTTTGCATTTATGAAGAGAGAAGATCATCACTTTCCGTATTTGCTGGCCCCATTAGCTGGCTGCTAACAAAAGCAGATAAATTTCCCACTTCCAAATGCTGGCCGGCGAAACAAAAGCCATTCCGCCGCACAATTTGCTATTGACCCAATGCGCAAGAATTCAATTTGCTTCGACAAGCGGCTCCGAAAGCTCTCACCATAACCTTGACGCTTATGCATGATTATTTGAAGGTGAATCATGGGATGGTGGGGGAGAGTGGGTGGTGTGGTATGGATAAAAAAGAAACCCTCAATTGGCCTTGCCACTTCTAGTATTTTTTTTTTCGGGAGAAACCAGCGACAAAACAATTACCGTCACAATTTCCTGATACACACGGCGCACGGTTTGGGCTTTCCATAGCCCATTTCAATGCTCGTGACCACACCAACGCGCGAAGTACCGTGGAAGTGGCAACCGGCGCATTGGGACAGCACTTTCCCGGCACGATCCCGGGCGATGGTTCTTCAGCTCCGGGCTGTGTTTTTTTGTTTGTTTGCCTGGTTTCGATAGCGTCTTAATTGAACATGTCCACGCTGGCGTTGGCGGATAGTTTTGATGGAGTTTTATTTGCTGTCCCTTTGTTTTCTTCTGTTTCTTCGGTTTTTCTTGTTCTCCCCCTTACACCTGTAACGCACGGTGTTGGTTAATTAAGCAACGGACCACAGAACCCTCCACCGAGTCAGGTTTGGGGACCGTTGTTTTATCGTTTGGAAGTGATCTGTTGTTGCCCATGGAGACGACCAGGAAATGCCACCGTAAGCGTCTTAGTTTAGGTTTTTCTGTTGTGTGTGTGTGTGTGGAAAAGTTTTGATTGATATTCACTGCTGGCAGGGAGGAAACTCCACCAACTCCACTAAACCACCCTCCACCCCCCTTCTCCCTCCTTTTCCCTCTCATTATTTTATTGTACACCGGGAGCATGAACGACCGGTGCGCCCGAAAGTTTGCAAAAAGTCGCATGACATTCGCAGCGTGTCGTAAGTACCGAACTAGAAGTACCAACTTCTGCATCTTGCCAGCGAAACCAGCAACTTTCATCGATCGATATTTTGCTCTTACCGGAAATGGAAATCACATTAATTTAAAGCAGCGCACCGAATTATTCATGTGTACCATCTGCAGTAATCAAAGTAATCGGTCGGTGGCGGTGACGGTACCACCACTGTTTGTTCTCGGTTGCGATAGCAACGAACATTCGTGCGTGCAAGCGTGCCCAAAACTTTTCCCATTGTCCGGAGAACAAAATAGCAAACAGTGGTATTAGCGGTGGTCATGCTGGGCGCAGTAGTACACGCACTGCAAATTGTTTATTTTTGCGAATGGTGAAAAATCAATAATCGAATCTATATAACCTTCATCACCTGGCGCAATTTGCTTTTTTAACACACACACAGAGACATACAAGGAGACACACAGATTCATAAATCGATTGTTGACCACCAATCTTTCTTTGCCCTGTTCTTCTCTCCCCTCCCCGGTGGGGGGGGAGTGTTTGCTGGGAAATCTATTCCCTCTGACCCATAGCCTGGGGCTTGGCACTGATGTGGATAACGCTGTCCTGCTGCTGGGGCTACTCGAACTTTGTCAATGGACTGCTCTCGTACCGAGGTTTCTTCCCGCTGAGCCGGCTTGCCTACTGCACCTACCTGATCCATCCGGTCGTCATGATGGCAACCTCGTTCCAGCTCGAGGCACCAATGCACCTGCAGCACGTCATCATCGTAAGTATCAGGCTGTTTCCCCAAAATAATAAAAAAAAAGAAAATCTCCAAAATTTTCCTTCCCAACCTGTGTGTGTACGTGGCATGGGAGACAATTTTCCCAGCGTCTATCCCGAAAATTGATTGCTTTTCAATTCCATTGTTTCGTTGGTTGCTTGGCCTCCCCTACCCCCCCAAAGCCACCCAAAACGCACCGGAATGTCATCATGATCGTCTTATTAATGATTATCTCGTTCTCTCTCTCTCTTTCTCTCCTTCTCTCTCTCTCTCTCTCTCTCTCTCTATCTCTCTCTCTTTCTCTCTCTCTCTCTCTCCTACGCTTGCTGGGATAATATTTTCTTGCTTTTATCATGCCAGATCACGGCCTTCTTCGGTAATGCGGTCATCTCGTTCCTGATCGCGTTCGGAATGTCACTAATGTTCGAAGCGCCAGTCATTAAGCTGTTGAAGCTGTTCTTCCAGAAAGCACAGTGAAAAAAACAAAAAAAACTGCTGCTCAGTAAAACAAAACACAATACACGTGCGTACAAAATCCATCCTCATCGCGAGGTGGATGAGGAATGGTCGGTCGAGCCGGTGTCCACCCGGTGTACACAGTCCGGTGACCCTATTCCGGCTGCGCAGTTTTCACGGTCATCACGAGCTACCGCAGAAGCGTGCAGCAAAACAGACTTACAGCCGAACCATGGCGGGAAAAATAAAATCCAATCGAATGGAGAAAGTGAGCAACGGTCGGTTCCCGTGGATGGATGCAGAGGAGTGGGTGGAGGCGGGTGGGGGTGGTTGAAATCAAGCGGGCTGGAAAAATCGCGCTATCGACCCTGAGATGGTACACTTCTGCGGCATGTGATCAGCATTTCAAGCTTCACCATCATCACCATCATCATCATCGTCATCGACCAAAACCATCATCCTCCTCATCGCTGAGTGTATTTTACGAGGCGCGTGTCAAAGACTGATCAGGAAAATTTGTTGTTTTTTTTTCTTCTCTTCGCTTCATTGTTTTCCCAAACTCTCCTACTTTCCCTCAACGTCTGTGGCCGCTTCTTATGCCATGCCGTTCGTTGCCGTCTTTAAGTTTTGCCCGTTTACCTACGGACACGTTCGCCTGTTTTCATGTTGTGGACCAACTTTTAATCGTATCAATTCATACTTTTGCTCATAATAATAATAATAATAATAATGATGATGATAGACGTAAACAAAACCAAAACAAACCATCAACGCCCGGGCCGCAATAATCTAAACTGGCACAAGAAAGACGCATGTGGTACGCGGATACGCCCGTGTACGCCGGGAATGGTTTCGCCAATCGTTCATACACACGATTGAGCGCTCATTTTCTATTGCTACCCACGCGTGAAGCCTCTCGTTAAAGAGGGAATGTACATATGTACATTCCTTGCGTCAAGTGGCTTCCTGTCTTTTTGTACGTTTTCGGTTTCGTTTGTGAAGAATGGCCGGTCATGCCTTCGGTGCAAGAATTACCCCACATTTTAGTAAGGTTAGCGATGTTTCATGGATAAGTGTTTAAGCGTGATGTAAGTTGTAGATAAACATTAACAAAAA
>STHB01033935.1:0-20926 GCA_018908115.1 Anopheles rivulorum
GCAAATAAAGCATGCTAAGGTAGCAGCACACAGATTCAACCTTTGCTTTGCTTTAATGTTTGGTTGTCGCTATTTATCAGTGAATATTTATTTAAGTATCTAACTGCCAATATGTAAAACAAAAAAAGAAAAAGGTTTTGTTTATCAATCCCTTAAACGTAGAGCGTAAGATATTATTAGCAATAGTTCAGCAATGAACAGCCAACGCCGTTCAATGTAAAACACTGCTAGCATCATTACAATTTCTAAAGAGGTATACATTTTATTTCATGTTCGTTTGATGGTTACAACTGCTGTTGGTGTTAAATTTTCCTTCAAATGGCAAATGGCCGGTTGTTGGAATGCCGTTCTTGATTTAATGACTCTGTTTAAATCTCATTTCGATGTACAAACATGAGCTGTACTACTGTGTCCTCTATTCCACACACACACACACACACACCAAATGTTGTCGGTTCGAATCTAATCTGCACCGGCCATTTTGTTTTTTGCTGCGGGACTGACTATTCAATTAGATGGTAATTGTACTCAATCAGCTAAGCCCGAACAATGGCAGACGTCGTTGTGTTCTTTTTCCTTCAGTTTTAAAGGGTGTTGGCTTTTCAAAAGATGTATGATAATGTATACATAATTCTATCTAAACTGATTCTAGTGTTTTCTCTGTAATGGTAGCAGATGTTTTTTTCCCCCCTAAATTAATTAAGAAAGCAAAAAGCGAATCGAAGAAAAATCGATTTTCCCTGCAAAACAACAAACAAACAAAAAAATAAAACTAAAAACCTTGGGGCAAAACAAACAAACAAACAAACAAAAAAAAACACAACAAATGTAGATAATCAAATATTTCTCAATTGGACACCAAAATAAGAAAGCACATTGAAAAAAGGCTGAACAAAAATTTAAAAAATATATATATATATATATTCGATGAACTTAATTTGGTTTAGTTTCATTTTGGTATTTTAAGAAGTGGCTTAAAATAAACGAGACGAAAATAACAAACAAATAGTACATTTCATTATTAAATATCACTAATTTCATTATCGTCAACGAGACAAAATAGTAGCAACGCAAGTTTTAGTAGGCTACAAAGCAGGTTTATGTATTGCTTATAGCAAACGAATCAAATGGCGAAACGCGACACGATGCACTAATGGAGTACGATTATTCGCAAGTTCAACGCAAGATAATCGTATATAAATCATTGTACTTACAAAATGTGACACAACATGCATCATGCAACATTCGTTAGGAATATGTTTTATCGTGCTTCAGGAAACGGTTGCGCTTCATCGGTACAAATTTTACGAATGATTTTTACTGTTTGTGTATGTATTTGTTGTATTGCCTGTTTTGTGACGTTTTTTTGCGTATGAGATTCGTGTTGCTTTTCCGGTGAAAGTGTTTCGTTGCTTACGCACTGGCAATGAAACAAATTGTTTGCGTATACTTTCACACGAACGGCAGCACCGCTCTTTATTTACCGAAGGTACAAATGTTATTGTTTTTTTTTTGTTTTTTTTTTAGTTGATAACATGCTTTGTTGAAAGTTTGTGGATTGGGTCATACGTCGATCGAGATCGACG
This sequence comes from Anopheles rivulorum, assembly GCA_018908115.1. Classification (NCBI taxonomy): domain Eukaryota; kingdom Metazoa; phylum Arthropoda; class Insecta; order Diptera; family Culicidae; genus Anopheles; species Anopheles rivulorum. The sequence continues at coordinate 1,587 of STHB01033935.1, forward strand.
GCAACCCATATTTTTTAAGCAACCCAAGCCTTCATTCTTGCCATCAGCCATACCGTCTCTATCTTGTTTTTCTTCTATCGCTTTATCTTTCTACTCACTGCAGACGGACCGCTCGTGATGGATGGCAGTGGTGAAAGCTTCCTAGCAAGCAACCATCATCAGCATAGTGGTGCGATGCTGGCGGGTTCCGGCGGTGGAATACAGTCGGCCTCGCTGGTGCACCTTGACCAGGAAGATATGAGCAGCAGCAGCTTTAGCTCGGCCAGTAGGGCCTCCCTAGAGTTGGGCCAATCGTCATCCAACACTGGTTCGCCCACTGCATCCTACGGTGAAAATCTGTTACCCTTTCAAGGTGACTCCAGTGGTTCATTATAATGTAGCGCTGCAAGGGCTGCCAGTGTAGTGCCGTGGCCGTGGCGTATACCCCGGTGTATCGTGCGCCGACCGTAACGATGGACACGACAGTCGTGAATAATGGTTCAGCGCACCGTCGATCAGGCCCGGGTTACACAATTTGCTTCCGGAACTGTGGTGAATCTTGCGTGAATCTTGACACCAAAGAAAAGCGACGAGAACAAGAGAACATGCTCTCATACGTGGTTACGGACGAGGGACAAGCGTTTTCCGGCGAAACGAGATGATTGCTACACACGTGAACCAATAGATCGATAAATTTCTATCTCACGGCCGAATGGAGACTTCAACGCTGTCATGAGCTGGAAAAGGATATGAAGCGCCAAATATTGAAGCATCCACACATCATCATCCTAGTTGACGAATTTATAGCTAGATGCTGGCCACTGTAATGTGCGTTTGTTTCCGTTCAAGAGCATCATCATCAGTTTATGAAACGAAGAAACAAAACAAAAACAAATCTTTAACGGGCCAAATCGTAACCAGCATTTTGAGAAGGTTTGTTTTCGTTGCGTGAAGGCAGGATTCCTCACCAGCGTGAGAATGGTGATAAAGTTTTTCTACGAGAACGTATCGTTTCGAACGGCGTTTTGGTTTTACGTTTTATTATAGTAAATCATTACGTGCCCGAACACTGTTATCAATTTTCAATTCGAACACTCATAGCTATGCCAATCTTTAATGTGTATATTTTCGTTATATTCCTTTTTTATTTTCGAATTCAACAATGAGCTATTCGGTTTTCCCCTTCGGCGGTAGAAGAGCACTAGGTTTAGCTTGGGATTATTACAAAAAAAAAGTGAAGGGTTATTTGCAAATGGGCAGGAACATTTATAGACACTTGAATTTTACATTTCAAGATCTCTAGTTTCATGTCTATGTTATACCATGATGTGACTATATGGACTAGTTTTGTTGTTTTATCTCTGCTTATCGATTAATTTACCGGCATCGGATAATAATGTTAAAATTTTCTGATGTATATATATATATATATCTAATAATGTTGTTTAAAAACAATACGAAATAGGTACCCATGTTAGAAGGCAAAATATGGAAATTAAAGAAAAGTTATGAATTACGCACTGCAAACCATGTGTTTTGAGCGTAAGCAGGTCTGTTGCAAGCCGATGCTTCCCTAGCCCATTCAGCAATTGATTTTTAAAAATAATTTTCATTTGCTTATACATACTTTTATTTGCACTCTTACTTTAGTTATGTTTTCTCTAGCCATTTGGCAGTAAACCAATGAATTCGAAATGGTTTAATGTGTTTTTTTTTTTAAAAAAAGGTTTTATTATTATTAGAAGCATAAAGCTACAGATGAGATTGTTAGTCACATCCTGGTATAATGTGTCATAGTTGGGGAGGAAGGTGTAAATGCAACAACATATTTTCCTATCGTTTTTGTTTTTGTTTTTTTTTTTTTGTTGGGTATTGTAATTCCACGAAATATGTAAGCCATATAAATAAAAGGATGAAGTATGTACAAAAAAAATGCAGCAAAAAGTAATTATGTTATAGCCCATTTCCATGAACGCATCGCGATTTACAACTGGTTTTAAAATCGTTTTCAGTGCTGTTCTTCACGCTGTCGCACTTTTCAGCCTTCCTGCTGGACGAATAGAGAGGTACGCTTCTATGGTTTATAAAACAAGGAAACGCATGTAATAATAAGTTTTTTTTATATATATATAGGTTTAAGACAAGCGTAGTAGAGCATAGTAGGTGGGAAATAAGCCATTTAAAATTAATTGTGATTTAAATAGAAAGCAGGCGCTCAACGTTAATTATTAGTTGTTAATGTTCGTCTTTCCAATGTTCGGTCGATTGTCAGAACGATGTTTTTATTGACGGTTTGATTGACAGTTGTGTTGATTCCAAACAACTTTAACAATTTCACACATACAACACAAACAATTGCTAAAACATTAACATTTCTAAATCGAAGTCTGTGATAAGAAGCAAAACTGACGAGTCGGTACAGAGTACGCTAGCAAATGGATTACATGTATCATAAACATGAAGCTAGAAACAATAGAGGAAAAACATATGAGTCCAAACAAACTAATCCATTATGAACCATCTTTGCACTCCTACTAGCTAGGTTGTAGTAGTAGTAGTAGTAAGATTGTAATACTTACACTTTTAGCAATGTATGCAGTCGACAAATTCGTTACGACAATACTGTATGCTGTATGTTTACAATCTGATGCAATTGTATTCATCGGAAACAAATTCACATAAGTTTACCATATCATCAAAACCACACGTGCAGATGATCACTCAGGTGTACAAGCATAAAACGTCAGATGTAAATACGCATTCGTGTTGACAAATGTAAAAGGCTGGCGAAGAGAATAGTTGTTTGATGTCACTTGTGGGAATGGTACATATTTTTAACAACATGTAATAGGAAAAATCAGAATATTCAAACCGTGTAAATGATAATCAACTTCCTAGAACACTGCTTAACGTGCTACAGTGTGTCATTTTTGCAAATAAATATGGACAACATATAATTGACAGGTGCGTTACGCAGCAATGCGTTTGTCTGGTTGGTAAGTCGAATATATGGTGTCATAACAATATATCAGCCTTAGTATTTGTGATTTGTGCTGCATCCGTTGTTATGTTCTAGTAGTGGTAAGTTTGAACGTTATGCGTGTTGCTACACGAAACTAGTGCAGCTCCTTTCAATTGAAATTTTCAGTGTGTGTGTGCGTGTGTTTTTATTTTGTAATACAACATTTCGAGTAGCGCATCAACATAATGTCAACATTTTATACGTTTCAATGTTGTTTCGCAAAATGTCGTCAACTAGTTGAAATGAAAATGACGCCTGTATGGCTTATTCACGCCGTTAAAAACCGTATTATGCACTTACCAAACCAAATGAACAATGAGTAATGGAATTTACCTTCGGATAGAAACGGGTCCACATCTACTTTCACGATCACGATCGATCGCTTTCAAACCTTTACAGAGCGCACGTTGTAAGTTTTCAAATATAACTTTTTGTTTTGTTTATTCATTCTTTCTTTCTATTTTAGAATTCTACAGAATTGCGAACGGCAGCAAAGGAAAATAAACAAAAAAAACCATTACAAATAGCATTGATCCGTGTTGATCCCCGCTACACTGTGTGATGAGGAGTTTTCCTAATGCGCCAAAGAAACGAACATTGTCAGCATATGTCGGCCATTTCGTACACGCATGTTTGACACGGCACACTTACAGCTCATGCCACAAATAATTAGCCGCTTTTGGTTTACTTTGTTACCCTTTTCTCTGCCTGCTCTGTTGGTGCTTTATCTCTTTAGATACTTTGTATGGGGGTTTTCGCGTTTGTTGCTATTGCTAGCTCATTCCTCCTTGCAAAATGTAATATTTGTCTCTTTTTTTGTTTTTGTAATATCTGTTTTCTTTTTTTGTTTAAGTTTGGTTGCATCTGTGTTGGGTACGTTCATCATTAAATGTTTTTTTTATTTCGTTTAAAAAAATAAACCCATCCATTTCTGATGGACGATCTACCGCATGGCGTCCAATTGCTTCTAATCTTCACAAACGCCATCCATTCCTTTCGCTTTCTCATCCAACTCACCGTAACCTCATCCTAATATCGATTTTGTTTTGCTGTTGGTTGTTCTGCTGCTGTTCAAGGTAGATGTTAATGTTATGCGTCGGCTTGTTTTTAGCTATTTGTTTCTTTCTTTTTTTTTAATTATTGCAATGCAATCCTACGTATGTACAGTAATATATTCCTTTTCAGTTCTGGGTTTTCTCATTGCTTATCCCCTGCGTTTGTTTAAATCGATGGTAACCCCCGTTTTTTTTTCACAGTGATCTGTGTTTCGCGTCCTTTTCCACCATTTTGTTGCCTTTCACTATGTCTTTGTTTGTTTTTTACTGAAGCCCAGCTCCGCACTCATACACACTAGCCTAACTAACAAGAAACACGCATTCAACAATGGACGTCTACAGGCATCTACAGCGGAATAAGGTGTTTGCGTTTTCATTGTTACGCTTTGTCTTGCTACATTTCGTGTTTTTTTGTTGTTGCTGTTGTTGTTGTTGTAATTGTATTATGCAGCTACATTTGAGCCAGTTTATGTTACTGTGGCGAACCTTTAGTACTCTAGTTAACTGCATTCTCGCCCGGCATACATCGTTCTCGTGGAAGAAATGCTTGATGGAACGAACATCTTCCTCCTATCACATTATATTTGCCATCCGACTGGAACGGACCTTTACACGTACAATTATTACTTTTCCGCCCTAGTGCCCTATTGCTTATTTCTGTTATAAACTCTGTTCCTTGTTATGCCAATTCGTGTAAGTTAAACGGAAGAGAACAGACGAAAGAAGAACTAGTACAATTAAGGATCAAAATTGGTACACCAAATTCATTCACAATCGTACAGTTGGCATTGAACTGTTAACGCCAAACGGCTGCTTTATGTTCCGAAACGTTGGATTTTTAATTTTTCTGCTTATGCTGCAGTAGTACGGTAAATCAACATCATCTTTTGTGTACGGATAAAAACAAAAAGCTTTTTGCTTTATCCACATACGTATCCACTTCGCGGACCTGTCGCCACCTGTCTTAGTGTTTCGCGCCAGCCGCTTGCTAGTACTGGGTTATTAACGTTATTGTCACAGATAAATCCTATATTATATGCTGACGTCATTCGCTCAACCGTTACGACTATGCCTGGTGTCCGGGTTTCGATTACCAATCGTTCGCATCCTCCCAGCTCAACCCATGTATCCCAACCCATGTATCCCAGATGTTCGGTTTATCGCTGAAGGGCGGCTCACTGTGGGATTGTTTGACCGGATACATCGTTCCATGTTCGAGTGGCAAATTGAACATAGACATTTTGGAGAGTCAGTACAAATCGTGCGAGTTTCATCAAACCTAGTCATTCTTCCGTTTCGTTACGTCACCTTCGCTCCTAGAAGGTGTTGGCTTTGCTTACTTCCTTTCCATTTCAACTTACAGCGTCCCCCCCCCCTTTTTTTTCCTCCCACGCGTGAGCACGTTGCAACGCTCGCTTCCTTAGGCACTTTTTGTTATGATTGAAGTCAAGTGTACTGACCCTCCGTACGATTCGTATTGTGCGCGCTCGCATCTACCTTTGCTGAACGTGACAGAAAAGTTAGTTTAAGCTAAAAATTTACCGGAAAACATACGAAAAACAGGTTGAAATGGCTTCCAACTAACAGTTCCTTTAGATGTAGCTCTCAGCTTTTTTCTTTTAGTATAGCTCGCACACTTTTGTACCTCACAGTTTCCTTGGTTTGCCGCAAGCAGTTGCCTCGTTCCTCTCGACCCTGAACGGAGCATTTATTTTCACTTCGTCCCCAATCTCATCTGTTCGTTCCCTTTTCCTTGCTTGTAGGGAAGTACATTTTACTACCCAATTCCTTCATCCGTAAAAAAAAAACAAAAACTTTGTAATGGTTGTGCTCTTTGGTACATGGCCTCTACGCTACTGTTGTGCCTGCAAGTGGACGAAAAGATTGTTTGTGGCATATGAACGGGTTGGAATAATTGCAGTAGGACGAACATATTTCGCTTGCTGGCAACGGAGTACGGTGCTGGGTTAAGACGTACAGCTCTGTCACTCAGTTGCGTGAATCGTGGATTGCAAAATGAAGTGAGCGTACTTAATCAAGCACATTTAGCTTAACCGTATATCAAAATCGATCTGTTAGTTAGCACTTAAGCAGAATGAAGCTTTAAACACTTTTTTTTTTCGTTTACAGGGAAGTCATTTTTTCCGCTTATCGTGACAGCGATAAGATAATGGTCTAAAACGTTACAAGGGTTTCGGGGTTCGTTAATATAAATAAGGTGAACCAGCAGAGGTGCAGTGGATATATCGTAAACACATAAGCTAATTTGACGAAAGACTTTTGCGAATTGTTCAAAGTGTCGCGTGACAGTTGTAAGGTCTATTGTACATTGTTAGTCAACGGGATCACGCTCCTGCCGATAACTCTATTGCCAATAGTCGTAGATCAAAAAAAAAAAAAATAGCTAAATAGCTAGTCTTTCAACGTCCGATGCGTAGTGCCCACATTGTCCTCTGCAATGGTATTTTTTTCCCCCTCTAGTGTACTGAGTTTAATTAAATACTTATATTTGTATAGGAGATTGAATTAATCTTCAAATAGGTTAATGACTAAAGTTTTAACGGCGTTAAATGTAGTGAAATATAATGAAGATTGCTTAACTATATCAACCAGAGCAGCGCTGTTTCGCTCTCAATGCGGTTGCACTAGTAATGTAGCGTGTAAAAGGTAGCGTATCGAATTTTAAGTGAACTAATTTTAATACAAAATGACAACAAACACACACGAAACAAAACAATGGATGCATGTTCAACAGCAGTGTTTTGAAACATGAAACCATACAAAATTATAAAACAAAACAAAAAAAAAAGAAAAAAGAAACGGCCTGCTATTCATTAATACTGTTTTCTATAGACTGTGTGGTATACTGATACTAATTATGTATTCTGCCTAATGTGTAATTCTATTCACACTGACCCCGTAATTCGCTAAACTGCTTACCATCTCCATGCCTGCTTTCAACCCTGTCAATTGCGTTACAATTATTTCCATTAAAAATCCTATTACGTAACAGGCGAATCGTGTTTGGCCGTTCATAGTCTTTTTTAATAATTTCATTTTTTGGTGAAAATAATTGACCCATTGTTGGGCATATTCAATTGCAGAAATAATATTTATACGTATATGTACAAAATGTGAAATAGAAATTAATTACAATCATATCGCTTGAAGCGTTTCAAAATTTGTTTCCCCCTATTCGACATGCGTCTGATTACAACATAACTACACCACTGTAAGGTATGCAACTTTTGCTGTATAATGCATGCAATGGTACCAAACGGTTTCATGCTCGCTATTGTATGGTTGTAGTTGTTAATTGGTAGTAGTAATGCATTGACCATTTTGTATAGCATTGCTAGGCAAAGTGCACAAGCTAGGTGGCCGAAAAGCAGTAACCTAAATGCCGTTGCCATCATGTATTAGATCTGTCAATGTACCTCCGCTAATGGTAGTCATCTCGGGCGTTGACAGCAGCCCGAATCCATCGACAGTTTCGCTGGACGTTTCACCGTACGGGTGACCGATTGAGCGGAGGAAAAGGAAGGCCAGCATCAGGAAACTTGAGCCAAACAAGTCGCCCAGTGCAGTCAGGTAAGGGATAGCCGAGTTGTCTGGATCGATCTTCCATTTCCACATCAGGTGGATGATCACGTGAGCAATATAGAGCAGCAGCATAACCTAACGCACAGAAAAAAACGGAGAAAACAAGTTCAACATTAAGTGTCCTTTAACTGGAAAGCTGGAAAAGGTACGCTCACCTGTAGTGTGCTGACGAATAGATAGGAAAGAACAAAAGGAACGCCGATGGTGGAGCTAGACATGTGTATATAATCTGCTACAAAGATAAACAACACCTGGCCAGGAATTGACATCGCGATGAGTATTCGCGCGGTTCTAGCGTACGGAACTGTAGCGATAAAGTAAACAAAAAGATACAAACAAAGTTTAGGTAGTTAAGGCCAACCACAATCCAACAACTTATTACTTCTCCTACCTCCATGAAACAGTGCTTTCCAAGGCAATTCAAAAATCTTTGCGTGCGGTGGTATTATACCGATGATGGAGCTCTGGTGCAGCATGGTTGATATCTTGCTTGCCTGTACCGATACAAGGTTGCCACCGATGCCGTTAATAATTGGCTGGAACACGACAAACCCGTTGAATATGCCGACGGCTTTGTCCAGCACCAGACCACCCATACTGCAACGCGTAAGCGGATTAAACGTTGTAATTAGCATTTGTGTTGTGCATCGATGATGAACCGTCTTACCCGCTAATGAATAGAGCAGACAGCACCGGCACCCATCCGGTCGACAGTACCGATCGCGTATACTTGTTGCGGTAGACGAGGAGCATCCAGAACGGTAGCAGAAACACATAAACGGCCACCATCACAAACGTTACCCACAGGTGCGTATCTAGAAAGGAGTGTTCGATAAGGCGGTGAGATTAGCGCGGGATTAAAGCAAAGTAATGCACAGCGCGATTGCTGCCGGTGGATGGACGCTTACCAATATTTTCGAACAAAAGCGTAGCCATGCCGGCTAGCAACGAGATGGACACGACATCACCGATAGACGCCGCCAGCGGTGTTGCTAGGTTATCGGGGTTCATCGTTGTTCGGCTTGAAACGAGAATCACAGCCACTAGGACGAAGTCTGCACGGATCAAGGGAATGTTGCGTTAATTTGCAGCCACAGCCAACAACCAACAACCAGGCACGGCATGGTTGGGAGCGTGTACCTACCGAGCACAAAGCAGGAGCTGGTGGCGGTGAACATGGCCGAGGCCGTCAGCAACATTACGTGATCGAAGATGATCGTTCCATTAATGATTGCACCGACGGCGACAGCAAACATGGACACGATGAATGATGCGACCGTTGCCTGCACCTGCACCAGCGCTATGTTGCCGAGGATCATGTGAAAGATCTCACGCCTGCCAGACATGTTGCCGAGGTTCGCTTGTGTGGAGAGTCGCGATGCCAGACACATGTCCAGGTTACCCTTCAGCCCCAGTAACGATGGCACCAGGATGAATAACTCCGAAACGTGTACGAACACTTTCCAGTTCTGGTTGTTCGCGTGGCATATGTAAAGAAACGCACGGTGAAAACGGGTTACGAATTAGATAAAGTTGTGAATAAAAAAAAAAACAAAATATTAGTCTACACCCACTGGAACGCTCGAAAAGCATTATTACTTATGATAATTTAATTTGCACTTGATAATTAAATACATCATTGTAGCAAACACACGTGTTAGGTTAGTTACATCTGGCAGTATGCTTTACGAATAAAACAATATTTTTTGGTCCAATAAGTACCAATGAACGAATTACTGGTAGTAAACAAACCGTTGGCAACAATTTTTTGCATATTGACCAGAAAAACAAAGGGTTTCACTAGTTTGCTCAATCGTATAGGCAAGTTGTAGTGAAAGAGTTAAGGTAATGATTCGGGCTGCATCAAAACATTAGCATTCGAGCAATTAGATGCAAGCGCAAAACAACAGCCAAAATGCACAAACAGTACCGTACCGAGTATCTTAGCGTGATCAATCCCAAATCTACATCCAACGGGGTGCTTCCCTGCAAAATAAAGACAGTGACACTTTATGGATGTTTCTATCACGCAGCACTGATCCGGCAATACCAATACCAATGCGGATACGGATGGAAGACACTTGACTGCGCGCTATCGCACTGATGATGCGGTGTGAATCACCTGATGTTTCAGCGACAAGTGTGTTACACTACTTTGCTCCTGTTGCAAAGGGAATGCTGGGAACACTTCTACTTTATTCGGATAGTGCACACCAAGGAATGCACTTCAACATTGTTTCAGCATTAGCTTCAGCTCGAATCGAAACGTTCAATGCGTTTCTTCGAGCGTATCGAAAGCGCAGGTGGGTAAGTTTTTTGCTGCTCTTGTTGAATGTTGCTATAGTAAGTTTGCGAGCTAGGGAAAGTCATGCAACCCAGTCACACGTGTGAAGTGTAATTTGCTTCGTGGTGAGGTGCAACAAAACCAAACCCAACATTAAAGATACAATATTCGCTTCAGACAACAAAAAAAAAAAACAAAACAAAACAAAACAAAGCGACATTTGCGACACAGCGAAAAAGGTGGAAGATCTGTGCGATTCCTGTTACTTTGCCATCGACGAACAATGTCTCTTCACTTCAATGTTTGATAAGACATCAAGTGGTCATCAACACTGCACTCCATCTGACCGTTCCGTGAGTTGTGTCTCACTGATATTTGCTGACGTTATCTCGCGCTACACTCAGCTGCTCCGCAAGCTTGCCTGTCGCATCGCCGGGAGAATATTTACGCAGGATAGCAAACACACCTTGATGTAGGCTATCGCACCCACACTTGCCCCAGGAAGCGCTTAGTCTTCTGGCATGCATGAACGCTGCGCCGAACCGATTGTCGTCTGGAAAAAAAAGGAAAATAATACATTCACCACAGTCCGACGGTATTTACCTCGACATGACCTAGGATGATGCCCGCACCGATGGTGCCAACGCCGGCAATGAAGAACGGTATGGCGATCTGAAGTGTCATATACCACCACTTCTCCTGCCGTATGCCGGCACCATGCTCCCGCCCTGCACCGCCATCCCCGGCCGACCCATCGTCCGTGCCGGCACCATTTGCACCGGCAATGCTGCCGCCTCCAGCCACGCACTTCTGCTCAAGAGGTCCTCCACCCTCACTGACCTCATCGGCCAGACTTCCGGAGCAGCCGGTACCGCCACCACCGCCACTACGGTGATCGCCCCGGTCCGGCTCGGAAGATGCAATCGATGTCGTTATTATCGAGCTCAGCGACCCCGTGGTGGATGCGGGTAGGGCAGCGATTTTACCCTTGCCATCACCTGTGTTGTACGGAGCAAAAGCGAGCAAAAGAATAAAGGTATTAGCATTAAATGGAATGTTAACAGTGTAAGAGTGCTTCGGGTAAGAGTGCGCGGTAGAAAAATCTGAATAACCAATATCACTTATCGTCATGCATACATTTTAAAATATTTTTTAAAAATAGCTTAAAAATAGCTGGCAAGAGTAGAAACTCGTGATTGTGAAGAAAATAAACTCGTTTTCTAGGAGCTAAACGACATTGTTCCAAAAGAATGATGGTAAAACGAAAATAAGAACTCATTTTCATGGCTCATTAACAGATGGCAAACCTTTTTAGAGCAGAAAAGAATATCCAGCTTTGATGGATAATCACGAATCGTTTGCCAAAAGATGACAAAAGATTCGCTATGTGTAAAACAGGGTTGTCCAACCTTTGTTTAAGCTAGTGCACGTAATGTTCGCAGTAAAGTAAAGTAAAGGAAATATTTTTTTAAAAAAAAAGACATAAATTGCGTAAGGATGCGGGTAGTAGCTCACCTATTTAATTCTATTTGCATTAAAAAGAAGCATTCCATAGGTTAGCAGTTGTGCAGTGAGCAGCTATTTTGTAGGGTTATCTCTTTATGTAACAAGCTTGCAAAGCTCTTCATGCAGAATGACATAATAGCAACTACATTTTCGATTACAGCTAACTAGTTAAGTTTGTTTTGGTGAATCTAGGTTGCCAGTGTGAAGAAGAGCTAAAAGAATAAAATACCCTTAATAGGTGCTATAGCTTTGTTAGACCATCAAACTGCACATTATTATTTATATTAGCATGCGATCTACGGAAGTGTGAGTATAGAGGTGAATTGGCATGTTATCATTGTTAAGCATTGTGTGAGACGAAGTAGTAGTAGCTTGGGTGCTTTGGAGCAAAATAAAAGTGGGGGAAGCAAAAGCCGCTAGTATGAGGCTCATCATCACCACAATCATCATCATAATTTTCTAATTAGTGGGATGGTAGTTTTCGACCACAGCCAGCAGGGTATTGAATAAAGCGACAAAGCGTTGTAAAGCCCAGTTATTGTAGGCACGTTAGTGTACACCTTGTACAGCCGTAAGGTCAATTTTATTGTGCCTATTTTCCTTTTTTTTCGTTCTTTGGCAATGTTTATTTTTATCACAGGTGCTGGGGGCGTTTGTTATAAAAGTGTTTTCAAATTAACGCAATACGAAGTACAAAGCGTGGGACAACAATAATAAACTTGTTTACAAGTTTGCATAACGCTTTCGAGCGACTAACAGTGCTGTTTGGATGAGTCGTTTTTTTTTCTTCTTCTAGTTATTACTGTAATTGCACTGTTGTTACCGTGCATTTGACATTTGACACTTTGTTTAAGTTTCTGTCAGTGTCACACAACTTGTGGGCGAAGAGGCAACGGAGAAATTCATTAACCAAACTCTTTGTAGTTTGTGGTTTTATGACTAAAACTGGCTGTGGTTTGTGACACGGCAGATGGTGTCACGCTTAGACGATTAGGCTATAAAAATGTCGAAAGGTTTACAACGGTACCCTGTTCATCAGCTATTTGGCGCTGTTAACACTGTTGTCAAATCTCAAATATCGAAATGAAAAACAAAAAATTATATAAGAAGATGAAGTTAGTAAAACAAGCATAGAGCACTTTATGCAAGTACCCTTGATAAACGATCATCATGCCGGTGGCAAGTTTTAATTTTAACCTTTCATCATTAGCAAAACAACATAACGTGACGGAGAGACCGATCGCAATGGATTGGTATACTTTCGATTCGCACCAATCATTCGCAAACAGCAACTGCAGCATGTTGGGTACATGTGATGTGGAAGTCTATAATCAAACATCGAAACGCCTGTCCCATCATTTCTCTTGATATATCCCACTGCATCTGCTGTTCTCATTTTCATCGACGAGTCGTCGCGTGCTAGCGGGCTAAGCTAATTGATGCACGACCCGATGATGATCGCTTCACGATCAGTTGATGATTAAACAACGTGCGCTCGTCTGCACCGTAGCACGGGAAGGATTTTGTGTGCTGGATACAGTTTTCTTTTTTGTCGCACGTGCACAGTATGCTATTATGGTGCATTTTGATTTTACAAACGCTACAAACGGAAACTCGTACTAATTAAACAAGAATTAGACGACCCTCGCCTGGACGCGTGTGTGCACGTTAGTGTTGACTGAAATATGATTGTAGGCGCTGGCAGTATGCCCAGTACATTCGGTTCGTTAGAAATGTTAGCACCTGGTGGGCAGAATGTTGATGCAGCTTCCCCAAGGTCTCCACGAGTGTAGAGAACCCCAATTTTATAGCTACCAATTTCCTGGTTGTAAACATGGACGAAGCGCGGCGTCACTATCTCTTCAAGTAGCTGCTCTGATTATAGGGCAACCGCCAAAGTCCGTCCAGAGTGACTACTACGGGGCATGATAATTCTCAGTTTGCAGACCATGGACACATTGTTTGTAATCGGTACACGAGTTATATCCTCAGTATCAGCAACTGCGCGACGTCTAGCTACTTGTTCAAAGTGTAGATGGGTAGTGCCGCTTCGGCCGGCCATAAACTCTAATCTTGCGGTTTTGTTTTTTTTTTTACTTTTGCCACCCCCCAACCCAGGTGCGGTAAATCTGTCACAACTGGCAACGGCGGAAATAATTGCTCAAAATGCAATTCATAGCGTGGTGCTGCACAATTGCTGGATGTTTCAATATCAGCGTACATCTGTCGAAACACGGGATACAAGTATGAAACCAAAGTACGCGCGCATTATTTTTTAAACACCTAGGGTGTTTTTTTCCTCTTCTATTGTTGCTGCCCGCAACATCTAAGGGTAACAGGCTGTCGGTCACTAGCAATCATCTAAGCGGCACGTTGATCCACCACCACCTGCTGAAGTGCATAAGTTACACGGGTACACGCCAGCTAAAGAATACGGTTTGCCAAGGTCCGTGCATCACCACATGCTAAAGACCTTAGCGCTAAGAGTTAAGTGGCCACCCTAGATGACTCGTGTGCACTTCCACCCACAAAGGGCAATGTTTTATTTATGAAGGAAAAAGTTTTGCAAAAAGTGCAACTATTCGATTGTGGCTGGGCAGCGGATTAAAGAGCATTAGACCTTCAAGTTTCTCCAGCACCAATAGCGCGAGACCTTGTGCATAAACTTCTATAAACTAGCTCTGGTGCTTTCTTGGTTTACAAACAGTTGTAGCCGTATCAAATTGTACGGCGATTATTATAATATAACCGAATAAATTACATTACCGTGTTATCAATATAGAAAGATTACATTGAGACATTGGCTTAATAAAGATGTGAAGCTGTTTGAAATGTTTGATCCTTTTTGCAAAAAAACATCACAACCGAGAACAGTTGTCTGGACACCCAACGTGCAAGCAAGTGTGGAGCTGGATGACATAAACAAAACCCATCCCTTATGGAACTGTTACAACGAGTTTAAGACAACCGAGGCCCGCCCGTTGAACGATTGCCTTAAAAGGACCAATAACGACAGTGGAGTTGATTTAAGTTTGCCACCCCTGGTCGCATGATAGCAGATAATATGTTGAGCACTTTCGACGATTGATAAAGCCATTAGCATCAGTGAAGAATCTAGTGCAAATATATGTTGCATATAATTAATGTGAGGATCGGCTAATGGAAACAAATGTAACGAAAGCAATATAAACTAGCAGGAAGGTAAAGAAAGAAAGAAAAAAAAGGATACATTTGAAGATTTCTAAATTAAATTGAACTTATTGACGAAAGATAACGTTCATCCAATAGCAAAACGAGAAGATTGTTTTTTTGTTTAAGTTAAAATATATCAAGACAGAGAATAAAAGAGAGAGAGAGAGCGAGAGAGAAAGAGAGATAAAAAAGGAAGAATTTAAAAGAAACAAAAAAAAAAAAGCAAAACGGAACGAAAACTCACCGCTTCCACCGTAAATCGTGAACGGTCTATAGCTATCGTCGTCGACGCGGTAGAACTCTGTGGCGCCGCGCGAATCGATCTGCAGCCCGTGCCCAAGATCGTCCCGGAATGCGTGTCCGGTGTCGAGCGGTACGGCCGCGAGCGACTGGGGAGCAATGACGGTGCCAGCACTGGAAAAGCTCGAACGCTGGCTGCCGATGCGCGAACCGACCGGACCGGCGCACTGACTGTCCAGCAGCATTACGTCCATCGTATCGAACGCGATGACGCTGTCGTGCTGCGCGTTCGGCCTTGCCGCGGGTGCGACCGTTTCCGGATTCATGCTGTCCTTTGGCTTCGTGCTTTCCAGCCCACCTGGTACAGTGCCAAAAATGCGTTCGCGTGCGCACGGCACTGCGGCAGGCAGTTTTTACGCGCTGCCGTACTGTTCGGCACTAGCGCCAATGCTGCTGTGCCCCGTACAAACTGCGTGGGCTCGTGTTTTGAGGGGAAATTATTTTGTGCGTGCGTACTCGTCCGTTGGTAGCCGCTGCACAGTCGGTTGTGGGCGTTGTCCTTCCAAAACTTTCGAGCGATATCGCACACGGGATTTCGTCGCTGGTTGTTGGGTTGTTTGGTGTAAAGGTTGACAGGTTTGCCAGTGAAAGCGCAGAACATTAGATCTTCACCGAACGACTTCCGTTGCACGGGAACGTTAAGGTGTGAAGGTAAAATGGTAACACAGATTTTTTCTCTTCGCCACTTGTTGTTTTTCCTTCTTCTCTATCGGTTCCGTTTGTTTTCTTGTTTTTTTTTCTTGTTTTCTTTTGTACCAAAGAGTTAAGAGACTATATTCCGACTTTGTACGCTTTGTCCGCGCTCGTGTGGGAAATATTCGTACTGAAGGTAATGTTCCGGTTGTTAATCGTCCTGCGATGTGCGATGTGCGATGCCTATCGGCACGGAAGCTTGCTGCGGCCGGTTGTGACGATGACGCCCATACCCGTCGGCGTGCAGTGGCGTCCCCGGCTAGCTGTCACGTTGGGACCCGCTGGCACTGGCCGTCGTGTACCGCGTCCGCCGCTGCCTGATAACTCCAGACTGAACTCCGTTCTGGATCGCGTGCGTTCGGCAGAAATTCCACTGGCGAGCACCGGGCGACGAACGCGCTTTGCCTGATCGGTTCAGGGTAGGCTGATCAGCAGGTCTAGATTACGGTGTGACGCGTGTAGCAATGGCCGCACACGCTGGACGTGGTACTGCTGTTGGATGCGCAGCACAATGCGCCCGTGTCCGTATTGCTTTGCTTGCTACGGTTTGCCACTTGTCGATGTCGGACGCTACGATATGCTAGTGTAAGATGAGACAGAGACAGAGCACAATGAGCACAAGATGGCGGCTTATAGGTGACTAAAACGATTCCTTCCGACAAGCGTACGGAGAAACAGTTTCGCAAGTGTTAGTTACGCTGGTTGTATCGGAAGTGTGGTTATGTTTTGTTTTTTTTTTTTGTTTGTTTCCGATACACACCGATCGAAGCGCACGGTTCGGGGTTGGCACAACACTGTTTGCCGCCCGAAGTATCTTGCGGCGCGAGTGGTGTTAGGCGTTAAGCTAGGCGGCTGAAGGTCCGCAAAACCCGTCACCAGAAATTCGTAAGCGTAAGTAAATCGACTGATTTGATAGATTGACGAACAACGTGCAGAACGTGGTAAGGAATGGACGGTTAGCAACCATAAGCACTAAGGGACGGCGCACAGCCGCTACCGACAGTGTGACACCGTTCTGGGGGAGAAGACATGTGGTTCGGAACTAGGATTCCGGTAAGCGTCGATTGATTGGATTGATTGCGACCGTTTAAGAACGTCGTGGCTTAAAAGGGCTTACTGGAAGGGATCTTGTCCGCGGACGTTGTTGATTGACGACTGCACATTTGCTGTGAACGAGAGTTTAGATTTGCTTGCGTTTCTTGCTCGTTCGGCGTTGAACGTATATTCGAGCGTGAGTTAAAAAAGTATACAACAGTATGGTTTTCACTACTTTGTTATACCACTACCACTATTGGAAGCGCACACCACACCACAGCCATGATTCGATTAGATGCCGAGCGGAGTTTCCATAACGTGTCGATTCTCTTTCTGTTTTATATAGCCCTCTGTTTAGCGACACTGTTACACTTGTGTGTTGGCAATGTTGACTTTGTTTGTTGCTTTACGACTCGTCCGCACAGTTCGCACTAGTCCTGAAGCCGTGACCGAACGATGGAAACCATGCACGAAAAGCGGACCAACTTGCGCACAAACGCATGTGTAAACGCGAAGACAGGCGAACGTGTACGGTACAGGAGCCTACGGTAAGACACAGTTTCGCAAAACACGACGCGCACGCACTGACGAGCCTGGTGGAAATGAGTGACTACCTTATGTAGCGCTGTTGATGATATAGAAGGTCTCACCCGCCCGTAGCGTGGGAACAACAGCAAAAAAAAAAGCCCTCTCCGGCGCGAACCGTGCGGCTCGCGAGAGACATAAGCGCGCAGCCCAGTTGATCTGCCTATATAAAGCGGGGGCGTGCGGTATTGTGTATGTGTGTGTGTGTGTGTGTGTGTTCGGAAAAGCTTTTTCAAACCCCATGTAGATACGATCGCAAAAGAGTCTTCCGAATGACAAGGATGGGACCATATCGTGGTCTCGCCGGTACGGCGAACGGCACAGCGCTGCGTAAGCGCTTTTCGGTTCCGTAGGAGATATGGCCGGGTAACGCCGATAGCAACATGCGCTGAGCGAATTGTTGCGCGGAGAAGCGGGACAGCGCTATGCCATGCTGCCCGGTCGCTTTTGGCGCTCGCACGATTCAGAAGGACAAGCTTGTCAGGTGTTTTGTGTGTTACATTTGCCGCAAATGCTTTAGACCTTGCCTAGGATCATGCGCTTTCCTTATTCTGGCCCCGAGCTGAGTGTCTGCATTTTCGAAACGGGCGCTGCGAGAGTACTTGCGCTATTGGGCTTGAAACATAGCCATCTTTCCCACCGCGGTGGGATTCACACATATTCAAGGGCAAGGGAAGCTATCGCATGCATTACAATAAGCTGAGTTTCGAACCACACCAAAATGCATTGACTTTAGAAACAGAATTGATTATGCTGGACCGTATATCCGGAAGATGTGGAGGGGCACAACAAATTTGGAGGCAGCATAATTTTAGCGTAAAAGGTCTAACCCCAACGCAGCTTTTTTTTTGTTTAAATACCCTGCGAACAGGCACGAGAAGGCACGTTACTTAGATCCAACAAACCCGATTGAATATTTCGTCTGATTTCGTTAAAGTTGTGCAATAAATTCTGCTGTCCAAAATATCCCAGGTGGAGGTGTTCTAAGCGCGATGAAACGTTTGGATTGGAACCTTAAGGGTTACCTCGCCAGGGTAGCCCACTTGCTGCAAAAGGCATCATTTTTATTATTAGTCAACCAACGGGAATCTTTGTTATTTTAATATTTTTTTTTCATCCACCTATTTCTTGTAGGACATTACAGTTAAAACTTAAAACTGATTTCAAGGATTTAATCAACGTTACGTTTATTTCTTGCTGTGATATTGGTACACAATTGCGATTGCACTTGTATCTGAGCTTGCTCACATGGAACATCTCAGCCTTGACTTTGTCCGCTCGATGGTTGCGAGCCATCGAAACGAAAGAGACTTCTCTTCGGGGCGCCCGGCAAGCATGGGCATGGGTCGGTGCAATGCGTAGCCTTGACGTTTGTGGTTAGAAGCATAGAAGATAGTAATTAGATAGTTGTAACCTTCATTGCTGCAGAAACCAACAAAAAAACACCCCATTTACCATTTCGTTTGATTTCTGGTCCCAACGATTTAGTAGCGAAGCGTCTTGTTTGTGTTGTACGATTGCGGTTCCGGCGCCAAGACATTGATGTTATCTCGGTGACGATGTACATACATTTTGCCGTTTTGCCGGCCATCATTTCCATAGCAAAGCACGTAACAAATCCACTCCAGCACACGTGCGTTGGAATGTTAAGAGCGGTGCGGGTTCGATTACGTGTTGCTTATGGATAACTACGGGGGGAATTACAGCAGCTTTACAGTACGCCACGATTTTACAGCATTCGAAAATAATCCCCATTATTGTGTGGGATTTCCGTAAAAAACTGTGCTCATTTTTTCGTACATGCTTAACGGTTGGTTCCCGGCTTATTGCGACGAGCGCTTACAGCAACGCAACGGAGATTGATTTCTTCGAAACGAGCAACAAATAATAATAATAATAAAAAAAAGAAAGAGTCAATACATCGGTGAAGCTGGGAAGCGAAACGATGGGATTTCTTGCCGTTACTTGCGAAATTTAAATGACAGTTGGAATCTTCGACGTCATCGGTGGTTCCCGAAAATCATCAACCAGCTGTGATGAAGTGTGTGAGCAGGGTGAGTCCAAAGTCCATTTGGTGGTTATATAA
>STHB01033943.1:0-36318 GCA_018908115.1 Anopheles rivulorum
CTCCATTTCGATCCGTTTTGTTGTCGTTCTGGTTCGTGTTGGTACTTGAGTTGAAAGCTTTCGTGTGGTCATAACCATTTTGTGGCTATTGGCCAAGTCAGCAGAGCCGTACTTTTTACAGAAGCCTATGTGAAGATATTTGAAAACTGCACTAATAAATACTTCCTTTTTTAGATTTAATTCTAAGTCCAGAAATTTTTGTAGTATATTTCCTTGCAAACCAGGACAAAAGATTATTATTCATGTTTTTAACAATTTTTATTTTCCTTTCAATGCAATAGTTCTTGATCAATCGTTTCGCTTTATCTATATTTCGCTCTTAGTTGCTCTATATCTTTATATCTTGTTTCATTTAATATTTCATATATGTTATTTCTCTATTTGGTTTTAGAATTTTCTAATTTTCTAATTTTAGAAGTATTGGAAAATGAAAGATTTAATTTAATTTGGTCTAGTATTACTTGCATACCTTTGGACGTAATTTGTGTAGTTCTGGATTTTATAAATTTAATCAAATCAATTTGTCTTACAAATTGCATACTTTTAGGCTGAATTAGAGTTTACCAAAAAAATAGAACCTAGCCAGTCCAATTTGTCACACAAATTGCATACCTTTGGGGCGTTTTATTACAGCTTTACGGATTTTAGCTTAATTTCCCGTTTGAATTTGCCTACAAATTTATCCCAATAAGATCTACCTGACCGTTTTGCTATCCGCTTTAATGCTGATGTCTTTCGTCGCCAAATGTGCGACACATTTCTTTCCAGCTTCAAAACAGTTGCTGTTTGCCGAAACAGACTGAAACGTGCAGGAAAGAAAAACATTATGGCCGATGTCGCTCATTTGACTGCAGACGGCCGTCCATGCTTTCGAACCGGCACCGAATCTGAGACCGTATCTGAATCGTGTTTCTTATTGCTTCGTGGTTGTCCAAATGCCTTCCACGTATACGCTTTTCACCAGTGCAGTGCAGTGAAATCTGAGCTGAGGGTTTTCGGCTACGATCAGGTCAGTGCAGCCGAAATGCACTTGCGTCCAATGACTCGTGGCTGTTTTCGTTTTGTGGGAACAGATTTTGGGGCTTTATTTGCTACCAACGAAGTGGATGGGGGAGAGTGGGGAGGTAGAGGGAAGGGGGAAGGGGTGGGAGGAACACAGCTGCACAAAAACACATCAAGCATAACTGTCCTAAGTCGTGGTGGTCGTGGTGTTCCTAACTCTATTCCACATCTTTCCACCCCATAGAACGATGCTAGAAAATTCGTGGCCCCAAAAATTTTGGTTCTAACAATAATCAACGGTTTCCGTAGCCGCTTAGAGACGAAGGCGTAATGGTTTTACCTCCCTCCCCCTTTCGCAATCTTTTGTTTTCTTTTAGCTTTTTGGCCGCTTCACTCACACTGTCGGTTGCAGCTGGTTGCTAATGTTTTTTGCTGCAATGCACCGTTCGTCCGTTCAGTGGCGAAGATTGGCAAGATTTAAAGATGACACGAAACGTCCCGTCCCGTTCGGGAGGGATTTTTGTTGCTGTTGTTGTTGTTGTTGTTGCTGCTCCCCGGTTCGATGGTTTTTCCAAGTCCAAGCCAAGTGCCAAGCAGCGTGTTGGATGTATAATGTGCAGTAGGAAAAATTATTTATCCTACACGGCAACGGTTTAGTGGAGCAAAACCGTCTGGTATGGCGACGGTTCGCAAAACAAGCGAATAAATTATACGCCATCCTTGGTGCAACCGTGCATCACGGTTCGTAATATCTGTAGGAAACAAACAAAAAGGAGCGTGAGTTAGACACAGTAGGCACTGCCAATTGTTGGTTGACAGTTGAGTGATAGCTTTTCTTGGGTTTGCTTTGGTTTATGTTTTATTGTTTGTTGTGGTGTTGTACAAAGGTAATTTTCGCAAAGACGTTCAATTTACTTTTACACGTAAATGGTTTATGTTTGGATTTGATACATAAAATTATGAACAATTGATGTATTCATTACGTTTTGTTTTTGTTTTCTTTTAAATCCTTATGGCATTTTATATTAACAGGGAAAGGCCTCCATCCTAGCATATTTTTTTGTTTGAAGATAATTTAAAAAAAACAGCAATTATTCAGTTTGAAATATTTGCAAGGAAACCTGTTATAGAATTTAATTATGGAATTTCTGATCGGGAGCTCAAATTTTATTACACCATTTGAAGAAATGGTAATAATTCTACTTTGTTCAAAACATTGATATACCTTTATTTTAATTAATTATGGTAGTAATTTGTTACAAACCATTAGAAAAGATAGCGTACTAATAGTTTATTAGCATATTTTGTTACACGGATTGCATACCTTTAGGTAAAAATCTTTTTTCATCTTTATTCGTTCTGTTAAGGTAATAGGTAATTTTGAAAATACTTATTTCTCATGTGCTAAATTTAAACTTACTGTTTACACTAATACTACTGATGTACTACCGTCAACAAACCAATATCTCGATACGCTGTGCACACGATAATTTGAGTTCAATTTCCCACCACCGATCGGACAAGAGCCAATCCTCACAGAACCACCCAAAGGTCCACCCTGGTACGTACTGCAGAGGACTTACCATTTGCTACAACCAAAGAAAAGAAAAAACATCCCTCGAAGCATCCGGCAGTTTTCCCCTGGTCAGATTTAAGTTCACAAAGGGTCGCAACTTGACTGCAAGAAAAGCCGTACCGGTGTCCTGTTTAATCGCTCCCGAAAGGGGACGCACCGGCATCGTGTCATTCGACAACATGACAACCGTGAAGCTTGCACGACCGGGAAGCATAAAAGCGTTTTCTTCCCCATGAAAAACAAAACGAAACAGCAGGCACGGCATGACCGCAACATGAATAAGTTAGTGGATTTTTATTGAGATTTATTGCGGAGGAAGTTGTTATTGGAGAGGAGGCCCGGTTTCTTCGGAATTCTCCCCACCCCCCTGCTGTCCCAACCGCTTTCCCGATGGTCCATTGAATTTCACCCAGCTTCCGGTCACACCTTTCCGTGGGCCGTGGACCGTGGTGGCTTTATGTTCGCTTTGACCACTTCACCGGGGACCGGGTCGGCCAGTGATTGTGTCGCATTAAAATGGGCGTGAAAGCTCCAACCCCCTATGCCACCGTGCCATTTCTTGGAACGCTTTGGAACGTCGCGCTGTGTTCCACGTTCGCGTCCCACGTGCAGGGGAGGGGGGGGTGGAGATTTTTGTTGTTGTTGGTATTATTTTATGCGGTGAGGACATTTTTAAAGTTTGTCATAAAAATTGATTCATTCCGGTGCGCGATTGGTGCGGTACACACGCGCCGGTTTCCCTCGGTTTTTGCCCTCGTTGCGGGTCGTTGCATTCGTCGTTTGCTTCGGCCGGCCGACCGTTTGGACTGAGATTTTGGGGGAAGGTTGAGTATTTTATTTGCTCAACGCGTGGCATGGGACCGGTGGGCCGGGGTTTTGTTCTTTTCTTTTCAGTTCCGATTTTTCCAGTTGTTTTTTTTTGCAAACAGGATGGGAAGAATCTGTATGTACCTTGCGGTTGACACAAAGTTTTGCGTTGTTCTTTTTTTCTCTCTCGTTTGTTTTGCATTGTCTTTGGTGGCTGGTGATTGAATGGGAAATTTCTTGACATTTATGACACTTTTACGAAATGAGTGAAGGAGAAGATAGAGATAGTCTTCTCACTACATGAGATGTGCATGAGATAATATTAGGAACGGCTGTAGAAGGGCAAATCATTAAATTTATTGACACACACACACACACACACACACACACACACACACACACACACACACACACACACACATTGTACACCGGGGCACCTTTGCCGTTCAGTCTTTAGACTATGCCGACTGCAGTACGGCAGTCGGCTGTATTTCTCGTTAAATTCTACCATCCGCAGTCGGGATGGGAGAAGTGTTTTGAATTTTTAATTTAATTCCACACCGCTATTCGGTACCGCGTACAACTTTTGTATAGGTTTGGTTTGGATAGCTGGCAAAGCTAATGCCAGTGAGACGGTTTACGGTTGGATGAATCCAATCGAAGGCAGACATTTACATTGCGGAGGTAAAATGTTCTTAAATCTTAATTCAATTAGCTTTCATTGTTTTACAATTCAAAGTATTACTACATTTAGTAGTGTGCTAAGTAGCGCAAATATTTGAAGTAAATATTAAAAGTAAAGATGAAGTAAGAGGAAGTAAGTAATATTCGACTTTTTGAGCAACTTACTTAAGATAACATTCAGATGCAACATTTATACCATCTCTCTCGCTCGCTCTCTTTCTTGTTTTTCTTTTTTCCCCTCTTTATTATTGTTTTGTTTTGTTTTATTTGAGTTTGATAATAATGTAAATATTGTGTATTATTTATTGCTCCCATTATGGCAGGAAGCGAAAGTAAAACAAAAACATAAAAGTAACCAAATTGTTATTTGACGTTGGCAAACTTTTTGATCACTGCCTCCGTCTGTACCTGTAGTATCAGTTGAAATACTAGAACTTACCCTACGAGAACATGCATAATGAAGCGTTTTAAATTTTTGAACTTTATTTTTGTATTTTTTACTGCTTTATTGAATAAAATTTTAAATTTTGGTGATTAGTTATTCCACCTGGGCTGGGTCGGTCCTAGCATGTAGAAATCTGGAACGTTACCACTAAATCACCAGGCGTTCCCATGGAGTAAATGAACTATATAAAATATGTTTTTTTTTTTTTTTTATTTATGTTAGAACGGCCTGGCCGTATTAGACATATAAAATATGTTATACGTGGATGAATTTATTTGAAATGTAGATAAATATAGAAACTTTTTAAAACGCTTTCACTAAAACATCGTAGTGCCAAGATTTCAGCACAAATGCATCGACAGCACAGATGTCCGACGGTTTGTTGTTTTACTACTTTGTGGGCTTGGCGAACAGTTGACCAGAGAATGGAACTAAGAAATCATTGGCACCATCTGAAGCACTTTGATAGTGTTGAAGGTCTTCTACCATTTTTTATCTCATTAGAGTCAGAGACAGAAGATTCTATCCTCTTGACTCTCAATAGCCGCAGTATCTTCCCAAAGAATCCGTACAGATGTCTAATGTTCCATTATTCGGTCCTATCTTTGGTATCGTAGACCAGCTTGATCCTCAACGAATAAGGATCTTTCGGAAGTTCTGTAGGATCTGCTGCTAACTGAATGATTGATTGTTTTTGGATTTCCAAATTCAGCCTTATAGCTTCCGACGTTGTACATAAACGAGTTGCTGTATATACGATGTATTGATTTTATTACCACTAATTGCCAAGGAACTCTTGTGAAAAATTGCAGCTTGCAGTCACACATTTAACAAAGTAAAGCACGAAATTGTACACTTCCAAAGCTAACAAAGCGCATCAAACATGTTCCAGCGTCCAGAGAATGTCTGTAACGTCAAAACCATCCAATGAAACGGTGAGAGTAAGATCTCGATCTCGAAACTTCTTGTCCTAGAGAATCTCTTTAGGTCAGCCGTGTAATCGACTTAGATGAGAACTGAGGATTGAAGCGAGGTTATCACACATATCGGACAGACGGTGACAGACGGTGAATGGGGCACACCGTCCCAACCGGTCAGCCCCAACGGACGGACCGGTTTGATGCACATTTTAATAAAACTCCAAACGACCATACAAGTAAGCAATAAAAGAAGACGTTCCACTTGTTCCATCCCGTACACGACACATGACACGATTCAATGGAATGCATTGTGCACCGTGTCCGCTGCACGATATCGCGTTACGAAACCTGAGTACGAAATGCTGAAGGAAATTTAATCTGGTGCATTATATCAGTTGCCGTCAGTTGCACAGGGAGAGTGCGGAAGTGCACGAACTGCACTGCTGGGAGAGTGATAAAAGCGCACAATTACGACAGGTGGACCTGTTAACACACACCAGCCGGCCGGCCAAACACATCTGGCCAAACCGGTGCCAAAAAAAAACGAAAAAGGCAACCACAGAATTGCATGTAACCCGCATCAAGCCCGTAAGCAATCAGCAATAGAGCAAATATTGTTACGGTTATGGAAGGAAGACAGAGAGAGAGAGAGAGAGAGAGAGAGAGAGAAAAAGAGAAAAAGAGAGAGAGAGAGAGAGAGAGAGAGAGAGACCGGAGCTCAGCTCGCAGATTGTTGACTGTTTTATGATGATGGAATAAAAAGGTGCAGGAGTTCTCCGGGTTGGTGGATTTGGGTGTGCTTAGATTACTTGGGAATGTCGTCCCATGAGTGTGAAGTACGCCAAGGGAACCTACCAAAAAAAAAAAAAAAACGCCTGTTCATTACGAGGTAACGTTTGGTGTAATGGTGCATAAAGAATGGTTTGTCTCTTGCGGAATATCCACAGACACACGGGCTTCACCCGGGAGAACGTACCTTTTTGACGTTTTGGTTGAGCGTTAACCGTCATAAGCCACCGTGTGTGTGTGTGTTTTGTGTGGTGAATTGTGCAGGCAGTTAAAAGAAAAACACCCGCCAGCCTTCGTAAAACACACACACATACACACACACACCAAGCAAAAGTTCCGAAAAGTCCACACATATGTCCTGGTGGCGGTGCTGGTGCATAGGTATTGCGCGACACCAGGGACACAGCGTGTGTACATGAGGTTTTGTTAATGAAGTATCACCAACATAGTGATGGTTAGTATTGCTCATTTCGCGGTTCCAACCCCCCTAGAAGGCATCTCTCGTGCCTTGGCCCTGGTGGGGTCTTCGTTTAATATTCATTAGAAACGGGCGCTCACATGCTCGGGAAGATTGGTATCTCAAACAAAAGGTATCGTCGTGTACTCGCGCACGGTGGGCGGCTTGTGCTTGGAAACGCATCCCTGTCCATGCAAGCACGGTTAGAAATCACGATTGTCCGTCACGGTGTGTCCGGATGCAAAAGACACCATTGCCAGGTGAGTTGTAACGAAGATCCCGTCACTGTAACGTTGCACAAGGTACGTACGCTGCACGCTGAAGATCCGTGTGCTCTCGTCTGTGTGCCACCATGGACTTTGCTGAAGTAAGTCTTAAATTGTCCACACTGCAGTCCACAGCGTCCTAAACATTTGTCACTCGACAGCGTACAGTGGGCTCGTTCGTCACCGGGCTGGAACGGGTTTTTGCCAACGACGCCAACGCTTTGGCGTGTATCTCGTACCTGCCGGAAGTAATGACCCTTTTCTCACCACACCACACTCACCTCACCTCATTTTACACTTTACACGAGGAGGAAAAAAAAGAAAAATACAGGAAAGAGAATTTCATTATGCATCAAATATGTGGGGATACGATGCCGAGCAAACGGACCGCGAGCAGAGACACTTTAGTTGTAACTGTTGCCCGCCGGCCACTAGCGCGTCGTGCGACATTTGTGGCGACCGTTTGCGACTACGGACGGAACAATGTTTCCCCGTGCTCGTGCCGCTTAGATTGATGGATGGATGGAAGCACTTATGGGTTGAGTTTGTGTTGCAGGCATTACCCGGTGGTAGACGGTACATAAGCGTCTCCGTTGTATGCTTTTTGTTGTTGCTTGCTTGCTTATTAATTATTGTACATATTTTTTCAGCTTCAAAGTTAGCCCACGGATGGCGTGGATGTGTTGAACGTTTTTAATATTAAATGCGTGGGAAAATTTATGACCAGCACCGCCTAGGGTTACAGCGTGCTTTGGGGTGTAACGCACCCAGTCCCGTCCATACACGCGCGCGATGGTAAATGGATGGTTGACAGTTGATTGAAACTTTTCGATATGCTGTCCACAACCCAACTGTCAGCGAAACGCGCTGGTCGAGCGGTGAATGTTTTCACCTGTAGCTTGAACGGTGCTTTGGTGAGCGCGTTCAAAGACTTGTAATTTTCTTGTGCGTACGTAGAAAATCTCGATCATTTCGGACAAAAGTTTGACTCTCTTGATTCTGTTGCTAGCGTGTGATGAGTCCGATGCGGATAAATTGTCTTGCATTGATTGAATTATTTCCACGCTGCGGTGTTCCGTGTGCTAATGACAGTTGGGAATGATCTGTATCCATGGGACTGGCCGTATTAGACTGCGGAACAGCGACACCAGTAATCAACGGGAACAAAACGTGACGTGACTGTAATGAATGGTTTTGTTGGTGGGACATATTTTAGGAGAGAAAAATGAAAATTCATATTTTCTAAAACTGTCTGTTCAGTTTTGGACGCTTTTTTTTCAAAACTTAAATAAAAAATAAGTCTTTCATAAATATGTGTAGAAACGGCAAATACTTTGAAGTTTTCATGTGTACATTTTATTTTAAACATGATACCGTCCGTTGGTTGATTGTATCACATTATTCTAAACAATAATTACTATCATTATCTCGTCATTTGATACACGAAATGAATGCTAACAAATTGGTTTATTTTGTTTTAACAAACAAAAAGATTTATTTGAAACTATTACAGGGCTTTTAACAGAGTTGCTACTTTCGCAAAAGCAAAACACAATTTAAACCTATCTCCTATCTTAAATTTTGCATAAAAATATCACTCGATCGCAAGTATGAAAAATAAAGCTTTATTTTTCTTGTATAATATGAAAAAGTAAAAAAACAGTAAGGAAAAAATGTACTCAAAACTAGATCAAAGCAAACCCTGTAAACATGGAAAACACGTGAACCACCAGGCGTCTCCATTGATTGCGGCAATATCCGCATGTCACAGCCTGCTGTTTTGCCGTTGCAAAATCAAAAGAAAAGGAGCCGGGATAATAGTATGCTTGCGCTTCACCAGCTCGTCCGACCGACCGAGATGAGATGTTATGGAAGCTTTGTTCCCGTTGTTGTTGCTGCTGTTGTTCCTTGGCCTGCTGGTCTCTGTCGCTCTCTCTCTCTCTTTCTCTCTCGATCGATAACCAATTTGACCGTCCCATCAGCTGAATTGAGTTTCTTTCACCGTGTGCGAGATATATTACCGGAAAGGATATCATAAATTGTAGTTTTGCAACCGCTCGTTGCAATACGCAACGGTGGTGTGATTGAACATAACATTGCTCGAACGATTAAATAGTATGTTTAACAGATAATTAAAAACACGAACGCTTGTTTCGAAAGGGCCAATACCTTTCTTTAGCATTCGGCTTCACAATTTGCTCAATTTACTCACCGATGAGAGGGGGGGAGACACCGAACAGGATACAATCACGGGACACCGGGACACAATCGAAACGGACGGCCCCGGCTGGTTCCGTTCCCGGAATGCTTTTTCGCTTTCAATTACCATCGCTTTTATTGATTTTAATAATTATCCATAATGCATGGATCCAATTATGTCTGCACACGCCGCACGGCATCCAGGGGGTCAACCAATCCGATGGGTTTGCGATGGGTGGTTTTTCACCAGGGCGGGAAGCATCGTTTCCAATATGACGCTCGGGATGTCTCGATCACGCCAAGGATGCGCCGGAATTGGAAAATGAAGAGTACCAAGTCAGACCGACCGTCCGATACCCCCCCCCCCCCCCGCGAAGGCGAAACGAACACGAAGCGCTACCGGCCGTGCATACGAATGGTGCAAAACTGGCTCGCATATCGAGCTTGACTGCCAATGCCCAGGCATGGTAAAGGATTCCGAAGGATGGAAATGAGTTTATAAACCTTTGCCGATACCTCCATTGTTTGCTGCACAATAAAGCCTGAAGTCTCGGGGGCCTGTATGGGTTTCCGAGCGAATCCCGGCTCTTGCCGCTTTGCTCATTTAATAAAAACCAAAGGCATCTGGACACAATCACCTTCTTCTATTGGTTGGCCGTCGGGCCGTGCAAAAAACACATTCGAGAAATTGGCAAAGAAAGTGGTAGAGGAGGAGGGGAGGGGAATGAGATGGGGGAGAGAATGAATGGAAACCCCCCTTCCTTCCCTTCTTGACCGTCTCTCACTGGTTGGCACAAACAAACAGCAGAAGTCGGTTCGGCTACGGTTTGGAATGCTTATCGCCGACGTTCGATCTGTTTTCCCTGCTTAAAATCAACATTTGCCCAACATCGTCCTGCACGCGGTTCGTGGTACGGTGGTTGATAGAAAATAGAACAATAGAGGGAGGAGGCAAAAAAACCCTTCCCTAAACCTAAATCGGGGGTTGCGCCCATATCTGGCGGCGTTATGATGGCGTCGAATGCTTAATCGATTAAGGATTATTTTCGAATATTTTAGACCTCTAGCTCTTCTCTCTCTCTCTCTCTCTCTCTCTCTCTTTCACTCTCTTTTTCTCTCTCTCTCTCTCTCTCTCTCTCTCTCTCTCTCTCTCTCTCTCGCACGCGTGCTCCATGTCCTAGTATGCCTTAAACACATCCTTAAACTGGCCCTTTATCGACTAGACACAAACTCCAAACCGTACGTGTGTTTGTGTATGGTTGAATGGACGCCCAAGTCCTAACAAATGGTTCACACTTCGCACAACCAAGCTGATGCTCCAGTTATTATGCTCGAGAATGTGATAGCTATCGGTTTTTATTAATTTCAACCAAAGTGCTTTAATGCGGGCACAGCACCATTTAACGCTATTTAATTTAACCGGTTTTTTTTTGTTTTTTTTTGCCGGGAAGGTTGTATTGTCTGTGTGTCTCACGACCGTCGTATTGGTGCACAATGGAGACTGTTGCAAGCGGACCGCGGACGACTCGCTCGATAAGCCAGCTCTATTAAGACATCTTTGCCTTCGGAAAAAGATGATGCTTCATGCTTCTAATTACCAATTAAATGTAAAATATCTTTCACCTCACATTAAGCACCCGTTGTCTCGCCACGCCATAGGAGAGTGCCCGGGAGCCATTGTGATTTAAAGTTGCATTTATATGAGTTTAATTCTCATCCCTTATGGTTTCGCTCGCCACTATACCACCGCATCTGATCAATAACTTCTGCATAATCTGTCGTTTTTCTTGCACCAGATCGTTCCCGCCGGTCAATCCACTTAAGGGTCACGTGAACCTGTTTTGTGTTCCCTTTCTCATTGTCGTACTGCAAATGGAGCATATTTTCACGCAAATTTGTCCGACCCTGGGTCGACCAGTTTGCCTACATTTAGGCGATGTTCTTGTACTATACACACACACATACATTCTCGAAAACCTCGGCAGCGCGTTGCGTGCCAGGCCAGCCGGTGCTTATAGGTTTGGTGTGGTTTGCAATTAGTGGATCGAAAACGGGGGCCCACTGCTGCGTTTAAAGTTAAATCATAATTAAATAACTTCAGCCAGTGAACTTTCCCTTCCGCACTGCGCCGACCACGATGGCTATCATCCACCATTCATGCCGGTTTCGGTTACTTTTGGTCTTACTCCGCGGGACTACAAAGCTAGTCGGCGCACCGTCCGGAATTAGCATACGGGAGTGCTTTCGGCGGTTTGGGACAGGAAAAAAAGCTGGAACTTGCACTCGTTTTGCGTTTGTCGTTTTTCGACTGAATTTTCCGACCGTATCCCGGAACACGGTCCCGGTCTACTTTGCATGGGACGTCACGCAAACTGCCGAGTGCGGAAGGCCCGCCGGCGCCATGCGAGAAAATCAGGGTGGAAATCTTTTGCCAGCAGAGCTTTCCCGCAGTTCGGTGTTGGCTTAGATTAGCTTCTGGCTTTATTTGCACTGTTCGCCAAAGGTAAAGCTGATAGAGCCATAATGGGTAGCTCGTATGTAGGTTATTGTACTACAATTTACAGTCCAGAAACGGGTGTGCTAAAGCAGACAACATTTTCTTCATGCGAATCATCAATGCACTTTATTAGAACTGAAAATTTCAATGCTTGGCAACAATTAGCTTGTCTTAACAGATTGCTTCATTACGTTTACGCCTAAAGGTATGCAATAGTTAAACACTATTTTATTTTTAAATGCCAGCAAAATAGTTATGATTCCGATTGTTACTTTCGAAACTAGATTTTATTACAAAGATTTATTCAGTTTATTGCAATACTTTGCTTAAATGCTTATCTTTTTTTAAATAATAGGACAGAGATGCTACGAGCTGAATGAGCTCTGCTGGCCTTACAAAAGGAAATAAATAAATAAACAGTCGTGGACCTTATCAGCCTCAATTTTGGCCTTACTCCGATACCCTTACTGTATATTTTGTTAATTTTTGTAGGATGTACGTGAGAATATGGAAGAAAGGAATTTATTCTCATTAGAACAGACAGGCCGTTAATTTTTATTATAAATATCTATGTTAGGATAAATATTTGTAGGACATTAACATGCCGATTTTAATGTTTAATGAGTTTTTTAAAATTGTAAGAATTGAGGAATTATTTAAATTTTTAGAGGATCATATAAAATATCGTTTACTTGCACAAATCCTCCTAGACAAAGTGCGGCAAAGTAAGGGAAAGGAAATATAAGTTTGAACCGCTGAGAGATTGCCAATAATCGTTTCGCCAATAATAATGATGTCAACATCATGTAAAGGAGTAATTTTGTATCGAAAATTGCATACCTTCAGGCGTTTTCAACTGAAAGCGCATTCGAATGGAAAATTACGAATTCCTACCAAACCATCATTTGATTAGATCAATCCTTTTAAAACTAATGAGTGCGATTGGTAAATAATCTCATAAAATCTTAGTCGTAAACTGAAACACTCCACTTTATTACCTTTTTTCCCGTTACAAATCTATCCTAGCCTTGCATCTTGTAAAGCGCCATCAAATCTCCACCATATATCATGTCTAACACGTCCAGCAACTGCTTCCTGCTGCTAATATCCTTGTTTCACCACGCAAACACGACCATGCCCACGATGGAGTTGGCCACGGAATGCGTGATTCCTTCTAGTGGGGTAAGGGACAGTAAAAGAACACTTGCAGCCGGAGTCCGGAGTCTCGTGGTCGGGTTGGTACCACCACTTACCACGCGTGGTAATGCAATTAATTTAACGGGATCCAGCTAGCCCCATTTCGCTAGCAGCTCACCACACTAATCATACCTAAACTCGTCTGAACACACCCCAAAAACTGGATAACTGACCCTCTTCTTCTCATGGAAACGAATACACAAAGTGCTTGAAGCTGAATCCAGGGTTCCCAAGACTCGCGGGAAAAGCTTGGTAGAAAGAAACACGCGAAAACAGGTTTGCCACGGCGTTGAGTGACAAAGTGCAGCAGCAGGAGAAGACCTGCTACTCATCATCCACCAGCATGTTTGCAGGTTTGGTATGCGTGTTTGAGTTTATTTTTCCGAACGATGTTTTGTAGTACGACAACTACCTAACACGCCAAACCGTTCCAGCAAGCGTGTCCCGTGTAGGATGGGATCCTTTCCCCAAATAGCGTCGCATGACAAAAGGGGTCGGGTTTTGGTAGCAAAAAAAAAGTACAAGCCCCGACACGTCATCATACACGCACAGGGAAAAACGGAACGGGCCCTTTTTTCCCCAAAAAACAGGTCGGAACAGCAACAACAAATCGTGGATCGTGCTGTGCAAAGGAGAGCTACGCACGCAAAGGGTACGGGCAAAAATTAAAAGCCATCCAACGAGCGGCAAGATCTCTCTTTCTTGTAGGAGGATAGTAAGCTACACCACGCACCCATTTTCGGTGCGGTTCTGATCGGTCCGGTCCGATAAGTGTGAGCGTAACAGGAAAAACGATATTCGAAGGTTAGGGACGCACCAAAACTGGGATCCGTTTCTGTACTGCCGGTTGTTTATTGGCAGTGCGTTTCACGAGGCACGTACAAAAGAAGGAACACGAACTCGATGAAAGGTATTATAGATCTGGTTAGTTTTTTTTTTGTTGTTGCTAAAGGACAACACCCGGGTCCATGGGCGGGTACCTTTCCAGGCGTTGACTTCATGAGGTGTTGACAACGCCGGACAAGGCGTTGGGATATTGGGGACCTTTCCTCTTGGCAAGGAGTGTTTTTGGTATTCGTTTCGATTCGGTTTACACATCCACTCCAGTACTGGAGATTCACATTCCCACGCAATGGCGCTTATTCCGGTCCACCCAGTAAGATGATGTCGAACGGAGCTATTAATTCTTCTTACCATGGGCGATATCTTTCCTTGTGTCTTGTTGCATTTTACTGGGTAATGTTTTGCTCCCTCTGTTAAATGGTTCCTACCATAAAATGACGTTACAGGTACAGTTCCTGTGAAGCAAATACATCACCACCGTTCAACCCTTGTTTCCGAGAACGAGAAAATGAATAACGAGTACGATTTATGTCCCTGGCCAGGTACCGCCGCGCAGTATGAATTATTGATAATAAGTATTTGAATCGCTAATGAAGCACCGGAAAGGTGGACGTTACACATTTGCATCCATCCGTATGGTGGTGCTGTGGTGTGCTGCACGCTAATTAACATGCCATTCATTTGACCTTCCTGAGTTCCACCTCCCCCCCTCTTTCTTTCGGGAATCTAATCTTCCGTGATGCGGTTATAAATCAATTTGTACCATCCGTTCCGTTCAACCCCCCAAAAAAGGGGGGAGTGTTCGTCTCTTGCGAAAGGGTTTTTTTTCGAATCGTTTGAATTGCAGCAATTTAGGCGCAACGGGACCGGATTTACAAAGTAAAACCGCATGAATTACATACATTAAAATGGGGAAGGAAGATCAAGATATTTTACCCATTTGCCACGGAGCGCACATAATGTACCTGCACATCCGGTACGGTGTGGCACTGTTTTCGAATGAATATAAATCGCAAAATTCATTGAGTGCATTGCGCAATGCAATTGCAATTGTTGTTTCTTTCGTATTTTCGTTTGTTTATATTATGCAAGCAACCGTTCAGGTTGTGTTCGTCTTATCGCAATCGCTTTGCTGAATGGGAGTCTTGTCGCTGTGCTAAACGCTTCACTTTTGGAATCCACTAAATATTCCATCCCCATCGCTGGGATGACCGATCGATCATGCTCGGTCTGTAGCGACGGATGTTTCACAAATCTGTGCAAATGTTTCGCGCAATGTTTTCGACATGTTTTCGTACAACAAACGGCCACCACCAGTCGAGCAAAAAGCTCACCATTTTTGTTGTTGTCCCTATTTTCATTTCTAGTGTGATAACGAAAAAAGCAAACCCATGGAACAGAACAAGGCGTCCTGACAAATGGAGTCCCGGGTTGTGCCGTACTGGGGCTGGCACATTCACAGTCAGCGGTGAGTGCGAACGATCGCCGGAACCGTTTGAACCGTTTCGAATCGCTGGCCACATTGGTGGGCGCGCTTTGTTGCGCCGAGCATTGCGTACGACGTACCGATACCGATCTTGCGATAGTAGAAAATAGTGGCAAAAGATATAGAGATGGTCCACAGTCTGGATAGTCTATATCTAGACGGTGGTCCTCTCTCTCTCTCTTTCGAAGGTTGGTTCATTCGGGTGTGCTGGAATTGCTGTTTCACAGCCTAAAGCAAAGCCTTTGCACGCGGATTCTCCCGCAAGCAAGCGGATTATTGATGAGCGACGATAAATTCCATCCGATTGCGAAAACCGAAAACGGTCCACACATACCGTACGCGGTACGGTTCGAGCTTCGGTCCATTATCCCGATTCGGGGAAAACGTGAATTTTCCACTTGAATTGCCACTTGGTACGAAGGTACCGGCGTGGAGTACATTTTGCACATGTTTTCACCGTTTGTCTTTCTATCGCCGCGCAATGAATCGGCGCGAAAAGCTCGTCGGTACCTAGCGACTGTGGCCATCGTACCGTTCCGTACCGTACCGTATGTCAGGGTTTTTGTCCGGGCCCTTTTTGTGCTACATCCGGAAAGCTGGAGATAAACATCGCACCCGTTGGCTGTCTGCTGGACCGTGGTTGCGCGTTGAGGACCGTCGTCCAGCGACCCACAAAATGAAGCATACACTCTGAAACGCGGGACGGTTAAAAGGATAAAGTGTTATTTATTCGGTGCCTTCTGTTTATGTTTGCTTAAGATGCATCTCGCCATACAGGCGCAGGCGACGTTCGGACGTTCGAAGCGTACAACAGCATCATGAGACGTTTCGGCGCGCGATGCATAAAACGGCCACCGGCTGGTACCAACGGTTTGCCGTTGTGTCGGTGTGTCGGAAAATTAATGTCCTTCGCACGAGCGCGCCCCGTCCAGCGGGATGGCACGGTACGTCCGTAGCGAGAAACAAATGAGACGAACAAGACATAAACCGTTGCGATGGCTAGTTTCCAACCGCTTTTCAAGGACGGTAAGATCTTACTCCATTCCTCGGTCCACGATCCACGGTACCGTGGGCTGATGTATCTATCTTGCAGGTATTGCAAACCTTGGAACGGCGTCCTGTATCCTGCTAGGGTGAGATTGAAATCTCCCGGTGCTAAAGACAAATATCGCGCCACCGGCGGGACAAGGATACGGGGACAGATCTAAAGCATCAGGGGCACCCAAGAAGCTGTTCAAAGACAAATGAAGTCTCCCGGGAAGGGGACCGGTGTCACCATTACTTGGGCCACTCGTGCAGGTCGGGATTGGGAAGAAAGATCCCTTAACCATTGCGGTGCAGACGAGCGCATAATATATTCGTGCCAATTTGCTGAGTGATCCTTGCTAGCGTACACAAACACACGTACCCGGCTGCCGTACGGTTTCGTTGAAGGGTGAGTACGATTAATGAAGTGTTCCGATGGCGTGTTTCTCCGGCTGGATGATGACCGTCGGTGTTTGGTTCGGTTCGCCGGTCGGTAATCTCAACGACATGGCGAGCGTTGTTTAATCTACCGAACTCAATAACCGTTTTCTGGTGCAGTCGGTTCGGCACCCGCCGGCAGGTGTGTGATGGACAAACACCGTCAGCATCAACTCGTTATCGTTGGTGCGATGAGTGATCTGTTTCGGGGTTATTGGTGTTCTTTGGCAGGAAACCGGGTCGAGTGGTTAATCCTTCCACGGCAGGCGATCGGCGAGTGCACGAAGTATGCTATCATTTCGTTTATGGCAGCTATTTTTATGTTTGGGAGTGTACGAAGAAACGCATCCGCCCGAAAGTAGGCAATTAGAATACGCTTGAAAAATACAGCAGAAACCTCCGAAATACTCTATTAAAGCAAGGAAGTTCGGAAAAATCTGCGTATGCTGAATCTCGGTGTAATTTAGTTAACTTTTCGTATTGTATTCAGCAGTTCAGGTGCCTTTTAGGAATAATAAACTATCAACGGTAATAAACAAAATAGATTTAATTTGCAAGTTATTTTTCATAGTAGTGGAACGCATGTCTGGTTTAAATAGAGGAAGGCACATAATTCTAATTTCACACGAAATGATCCTTGTTTGTTAATACCATAACGTCTTACTCGGCCGTGCTTCTCCACAGAATGCAAAAAAAAACCCTATAAAGCTGCATTTTAATTGCCTAATTTTAGGCTCAACAGAATCATTATGGGATATACGGGACAATCGCTTTATGCTATTTTTTAAGGCTCCGTTACACGAATGACGCGTTTCTACTGGGGTCGTAGCAGGCACAGAGCATTATTTCTTCGTGGTTAACCAATTAGCCAATTGCATCTAGCAGGCATGGACACGCATATGACATTGCATTACGCACATGAGCTGTCAAAATAAAAATTACGCGTATTTTAGTAATAAGTATATGAATTTTACAGTGAAATTTTTTAATTTGTTGTATTACACGTTGTATTATTTAAAAAATTCAAATGCAAAAATCAAATCTTTAATGATTAAATTGTTTCTTTTGCAATAGAATCTTTTTTCTTTATACCATGAAAACGTTTTAACGTGGCGTTAGAATATGTTTGCCACCGTCCACCCGCAGACAGGTGCCCGTGATGAAGCTGGCCGTGGCATCACAGGCTAGGAATGCGATCGATGCTGCTACCTCTTCGCCGGTTCCAACGCGTCCCAACGGGTGTGTTGTTTCACAGTGCTTCAGATAGGCGGCATAAACTTCATCCTCCATTCCGATCGCTTTGTGGAAGTTGGTCACAATAACCGCTGCAAGGTGTGGTTTCATGAGCACGTCTCCAATGAATTGAAACCCATCGCACAACACTTACCCGGATTGACGGAATTTACGCGCACACCTTTTGATGCGAGATCTAGCGCGGTACAGCGGGTGAATTGATCGAGGGCAGATTTGGAGACACAGTACGATAGCGCATTCGCGAAAGAATTGGTACCGGCCACACTCGAAACATTCACGACATTACCCTTGACGGCGAGCAGATGGGGCAGGGCCAGCTTGGTGAGGGCAAACACCGAGCGTAGATTCGTATCGAGAATGTCATCGAACTGCTCGAGATCAGCTTGCTCGATGCTGCCACTCGCTCCCTTGCCAGCATTGTTCACCAACACATCCAACCGGCTGTACTTGGCAATAATCAACCGAACCAAACGTTCGAGATCTTCGCGCTTTGTGACGTCGGTCACGACGGTAAGTGGTTCCAGCTTGCCGAGCGAAATGCACTCGCGACGAACTTCGTCAAGCTTTGCTGCGTTGCGCGCTGCAAGTACACAGGTGGCACCAAGGTTCGCCCCGATTCCAGAGCTAGCTCCGGTGATGAGCACAACTTTGCCGGTAAAATCCATTCTCTTCCACTGACAACACGGTACTGGGTGGGCCACAACTGTAACCTAACACGCACGCTGTGCGTTTCTGTCTTATATCACAATTTACTCACTTGCTATCTTATCTGTTTGCAATGCTGATAGGTCAGTAACGGGTTTTTTTTGCAGTATAAGTAGATAAGTATAAGATAAAAAAGAACGAGTGCTATAGCGACTGACTGGAGAAGGGTACATTCAAGCTGAATGCTTCTTAATAAACACAGGCGTTGTTTGATCTGAGTCGCTCAGACAGGTTTTCAGTGGAACTAACCATGTTCTAGAGTAGAACAGTCGTCGGCCAGGCCCGAACAGGAGAGTCATAGTATGCTTTCATACTTAAGTCTAATATATTAACTGTAATATTATTCTATATTAGCTGCATTATATGGAAATATGTTGTTGTTATTTACTTAAAGTTGTACCGAGCACTTGTGATGAGAATCTGTTTGATAGCGTTTGCCAACAGGAAATTGTTTGTAATCAACAGTTTGCAATTGAATTTGAAAAGACAATGCGTTCTACAGATAAGATAAACTAGAGACAACTGGTTTTGTTGAATAACACGCGGTTTATCAAGCAAGATATTTTTATCTATGTGTGTGAAGCAACTGAGCAAGCACTAACACTGAGAACTTTGTTGCTGTTAAGTTGCTGCTAGACGATACGTTTCTTGAATGAGAAATCTTACGCATACTATGAAAAAAAGTTGTTAGAACGAAGAATGACGTTTTAATATGAAATGCAACCATTATTATTTCCATTAACCAAAGATGAAATGTTGAGAAATACAAATAAAAGATTCGTGCTTTTCACCTACTGGTAGAATCGAGGTTGATTGAATTACTCTAAAATCACGTTCAAACAAATATGTTAATTTTAGCATAAATTAAGAGCTGGCCTGGCAGCGACCAAAACGAATCTCAAACTTTAGTAGGCAATGTGAATGGATTAAAAATAGGTTACAAGTTAGAAAAAGTCGCTCAGTGACCGTATCGTTTAGAAGCACCTTAAGTGATTTTTTTTGTGCCCGTATTTGTAATACAGTGCGTATCGTAAAACATTCTTTTGTTCCAATCCGTAAACTTATTATACTTTATTTAAAATTTACACAAGGTATAGTTGCTTAATAAAATAGTTACCCCTAAAGGATAATGTTTGGGAAAGAGTGTTGGAATGTTGCCGTAGACGTCATCTTAACAATAATTGCTTGGATAATATAAATTTAGATTAAATGAACAAACAGTAGCAAAAAAGTTCGACTCAAACTTACTAATTAAGTAATCAACAAACTACTCATTGTGTTGAATTATTTATAGCTTTCTTACTTGCTGTAGATAAATAAATGATTAGCAGTCTCCCATACAGTTTAAAGCTTCGATCAAATAAAAACGATTAAAATGTTTGCAGAAAGCAAACAACCTCTACCAATCAATCCCATCCCAGCTTTAAGCTGGTTATTAGTGAATCAGTTTTGAACAATAATCACTATTGATATTTATTTAATTTATATTTGTATTCATATATATGCCACTTTACCCCAACGAGGGCCACCTCCCACAATCTTCTTTGTCTACAAAACATAAACCATACTGGCATATGTTACAGTTGCGTTTGCCTGTGAGCCTTATTCAAAACCCGAAAAATGTTCTCCCGTTGCTCGTTAGTCCGTTCTAGCTGTGGTTAACTCATTATTTCATGTCATTTGCCGTTCGGCATGGAAAGCAAGAAATGTTCAATCCCATTTCCGCTCGTCCTTCCTTTTTCCAGGTCTTCCCACCCGCTTGCCCGTCTTGCCTGGCGTCCACCAGCCGAGTGTTAATATCTTTTTAATATTGATAAAATATCAAATGAATCGTCTGGGCAATGCGTACGCGTGCGAAACAACCGATCAACGGGTCCGCTGCTCCTGTTTCCCGGTTGGCCGGACGTTTGGAAATGGAATTTAAAATTTTATCTGTTGCTGACAACGAATTAAAATACCATATTTGCATACCCGAAAAATGGCAAAATAATGATGAAGACATACAAACGGACGCACGAATGGAAAGGGGAATTGGGTTGTTTGTGCGGGTGTGGACAGGTGGGCACGATGATGATGATAATACGGTTAAGTATAATTTGCATACATGAACGCGAATGAGTTTCATCATGCATCGTACCGGAGACCACACACAACAATCTCCCCGTTCGGGATCGGTGCACCGGGAGCATCTACATGCCGATGCGAAGGACAAAAGAGAACATTATTGCTGTGGTGTAGTGTCGGTGCAATGGATCTGATTTCCTAACAACCGAACCGACCCATAACACCGTTGGATGGAGGTTCATAAAATGGTTCTAAATTTTCCTACCCAACAACGATGCGTCGTCATCGTCGTCGTCGTGGTCGTTGAAATGGCGCGTGTAGAATTAGTTCCTCTTCAACAGACCATGTTCCCGGTGAAGCAGCAGCTCTAGTTTAAACGTACGCCTTTGTGGGGGAGGGATGAACGTATATATAATTGAACCGAACCGACCACCAAAAACAAAGCCCCTTTTGCCGATGGACGGATGTGCTTTCCGAGCCCGGTGTGCGATAACGCAATTATCAAATTTAAGCTGCATTATGTAATTTTGACAAAATGTTTGGAACGCTAGTCGCGGCTGAAGGACGTTACGGGTAAGTGAAGCCCTTTATATAGGGCGAAGTATTACGATAATTTCTATCACAAAGGATCACTTTACTGTAGAGCGATGACCGAGCTCCTTCAGATACAACAATTCTGCTCAGTGTGGAAAAGAGCGAATGAAACTAACACATAACAAACACGAAAAGCTGTTAGAACACTGATGGATCATTCCTTTTTTTTATAGTTTAAGAACTCACTAATTCATTACAAAAGTGCATTGATCAAACGTTTGAAGAGGCAAAACAAGAAGATTGACTTTACAAACGAGTTACGCTTCTTATATTTCTTAATTTCTGCTGTTCTAAATAGATTTCCTTTAAATTTGTACTATTTTCATCCACAAAATTAAAATTTTAAAGTTCTGGATATTTTAATTTAAAGTCTTGGATATTTTGATTTTATGATTCTGTTCCCGTTGCAGACTTTGACGGTACGATCCCGTTTGTATGAAAAGTACTTTTTAGTAGCCCTATAACATAAGATTTTGCAGAAACAAAATTTTAAAAATTCGTAGGGAATAGATGTTAATAATAAATAGTCATATATCTCCAAAATAATATCTAAAATAGCATAAACACCCACCTATTTATGTACTACTGGTGAATGTTTCACCTTGTTCGTACCAGTCTTCGTGTTGCTAAGTAAAAGTAGTGATTGCTGGACGTAGCAATCGTAGTCTTTGCTAAAACAAACACCTCAAGGATATCTTGAAGTCATATGGAACTATAAATCTATCAATCTGCCAATCAAACAAAGCAAACTTCTTGGTCACTGATGATTAGAATAGAACAGAACATTTCGGTTCGGTACCAGTATATGTTGTGTTGTGTGGAGGATGGGATCACCATTACAATTAAACCACCGGGCGCCTCCATGGAAAAGAATCTATCGTTGCTGATTTCGACGAGCGATCGGTTTGGAACGATAATTTATTATGATCCTTTCTACAAATTTGAATGTTATTTCTAGTATTCTAGTATTAGTTTTTTATTGATAGTTTTAATGAACTTACATGAGTTTTTATTCCGAATGCGCTACGATGATTTCACTCATCCTGTAAATAGTGTACCTCTCTCTCTCTCTTTGGCGTAACGACCTATTCGGTCATGCCGGCCATCAAAATGGCTTACTAGACTATTAGATACCACGTAGTTGCATAGTCAGTGCTCACTACGGGGGGACGGTCCGGATGGGATTTGAACCCGGTCCGGTCGTGTTAGGGACTAGCGCCGTTGTCAAATACACCACCGGGCCACCCCACAATCCTGTAGTGGGGTGGCCCGGTGTACCACAGTGTACCACAATCCTAAATTACTCGACTAAATTACTCCCAATGTCAATAGAATAATCCTACTGAAATAAGGCCCAATCAGTGTGATTCCTGTTCGTCTAAAATGTTTCGAAAAGCGAATTACAATTATTGTAAATAAAAAAGAGCTAACGTGTAGCAAAAACTGGTCTGTTTTACAAACAATCGATATAAACTACAGGAGTCCTAATTAAAGACCGAAAGAACGAAAGGAAGAAAAGCTGTTCTTACTAATCCAGCTTATAGTGTATCGGCTACACTAAAACGTCTCGCAGCAAGTTACGCATCATATTGTGCCGCAAAGCTGCTTTGTCTGTAAGACTAATGTCTGTATTACATACAAACCATATTTGTGTGCAGCTGTCAACTAACGCGAACAACATTTATCGAGGTGTTAATTTTCCAGTTCCTGTTATTAAGCATCCTGTTTGCCACATGACGCAACAAAACTTCTCACGTCCCAATAGAATGTTAGAGCGAAGCAGATCTAACATGAATAAGGTTAATGTTGCTTCCAGCCAGCAGAATTATCCAAGTAGGTGGTAGGTGTTTTTAACAAAAAATGGTTTGCTATGTTAAAATTCATCGCATTGTATTTTAGGCAAGTCGTCCAGAATCGTGTCCCTATTCCGAGTTGTGCTAGAGGGATGAAATGATCTGCTTACGAATGTAGAAACATACATAATATTTGTACATTCCATCCAATGTTTCATTTGTACAACTTATCCTCCCGTACATTTGCTTCACGTCTCGATGATCTCTA
Source organism: Anopheles rivulorum (assembly GCA_018908115.1). Taxonomy (NCBI): domain Eukaryota; kingdom Metazoa; phylum Arthropoda; class Insecta; order Diptera; family Culicidae; genus Anopheles; species Anopheles rivulorum. The sequence continues at coordinate 23,311 of STHB01033943.1, forward strand.
ATTCTCACTCTCTCTCGTTCTCGCATTTGGAGAATTTTGACAGCTCCGTCTACCAACCGCCTGCTTTGCTGTCAGCTTTGCCACAACCTCGGGCAGGCTAAGTACAGACTTCAGTCGGGAAAATTTCATCGCCCAGCGAACGGAGTTTGCTATATCGTACACACACACACACATACATCCAAACATTCACACATACAAACGCGTTGATATTTGCTTTTCGCTTCTACCAGCACACGAAAATCCGATTGTCGTTTTTGGGTGCGAAATGTTTTCTCGAATTGTCGTCAACGAGGTATCCTGGTGGCACAAATAGCGAACGGCGAAGATACAAACTGTGAGTGGATGAACGTTCCTTGCAGTAGCGTACGTTGCTTCTGGATATATGCGGAAGAAGTGGAATTCCTGCATGGGAGACCAACTCGTCGTGCAGGTCAAAAGGAACAAAGTGGGTTTGGATTTATTTATAAATCACAATCCCTACTCACATACACACACACACACAAGCACACTTCAAAGGTACACACACATACGTGTCCACTTTATGTTCACTTTTCTATCCTTCTCGAACTGTCAGCCAATGAGTCTCGAACCGTCAGAGTGAGATCTAGAAATCTCGCCGACACAAGGACGTTTTTGAGTTGCACTGAAAACACAACCATAGTTCGGTGAAGTTTCGCGCCAGGCCGCATCGCTTTTGATTTAACACAATTTAAGAATGGTGCACCTTTGCTGTGGTTTTCGCTATTAATACCAAACCGAGCGCTTAGAAACATTCAAGGTGAATGTGAATGTTGATGAGAGAGAGAGATAGAGAGAGAAAGAGAGAGAGAGAGAGAGAGAGAAAGAGAGAGAGAGAATGTGCATGTGTTGTAGTCATTGAAGGAAAGATTCAAACAGAAAAAAAGAAAGGAAACACAAACACAGAAGCACAACCAGGAAATGGGGATATAAATTTTATCCTCTAAAAGCTTCCAAAAATAAAGGCATAACTAAATGCTGACCATGAAAGGTACCTGCTTGTGTGTGCATCGTTTTTTAGAGCAATCGCTAAAAAGTGCACCATCCAAGTAGGTGGACGGAAAAGCAACAAAAAAAAAAAACGCCTGCTGCGATAGGTGTGGTGGTGGGAAGCGCCGGTGGGTGACGATTTAAGCTGCCCTGGTACCATATAATGCTGCTGTGTTCTGTGTTCGGTTGATATTATTATTGCTGTTATTATTATTATTATTATTATTATTATTGTGCTAGCCATTTGAAAAGGCCGTTGTTGTTTTGTTTTGCTGACCGTGGGAACCACGTTTATACGAGATGGGAGGAAAATGCAAATGGCCCAGCTGCCTCCCCCCTCCTCCCTTGTTTCTAAAAATGCATCAACAACAAATTCGAGGCTCGGGAAAAAGCTGCTGAGGCACGTGCTACGCCGCTTCCTAAAACAATCCTTTACTCTATTCCTGGAATTTTCGGGACTGTACTACACCTACACGGCACACACACACACACACATACATAGGTACTAAATGGTGCCATTTCAAATGCCGGGGGCTGCATGCTATTTGCTTGCTTTTTCTGCGACCAAAACAGCGGTAGGCAGGTGGAAAAATATATTGTTTTATATGAACTGCTATAAATCAACAATTCACAAGACGATGGAAAATTTATATCGTTTCCCCCTTTTGCGTGGTACAGAGGTGGCTGGTGGTGGGAGATAAGGGAGAGAGGAATAGGGGGAGTGGTTTGTGTGAGTTTTACCGTACAAAGTGCATCATTGAAGCCCACGGCCTACTGCAGTTGCGATAGAAATATGAGCTGGGCCCGGTACTTTTGTTACACTAGCATCAGAACACACGTACACGATCACACACGATCACACACATGGAAATACTAAGGATGAAAGAAAATGAATTTAACAGCCCTTTCACCATTGTTGCGGGCGGGCGCCCGGCGGCCAGCTTTAGCAGGGATTTATTTTGGCTTTCGGAGTGCTGCAGCACGGTTTTACCTCCACACACACAGCCGCACATTGCTGCCACGGTTTAGAATGATTTAATTTCAATCCGTATCGAGCAAAAGTGGTGCCGTGCTGTAGGAAAATGTATGCGTTACATTTAAATGCGAAACCGAACCGTGTGGTACGGTGAACCATATTTGCATACATTCAGGCGCATTATCAGGTGTACGATGGTGTACGATGGAAAGGGTGCGGTTAGACTAGGTCAGATGATGCTGGTGCTGACGATGGTCTTTCCTTTCTGGTGCTCGGCAAAAACCCAGCAAGCCGAACGTGATAATTTAAACAAAATTCAATGTTTTCATGTCCACAGGACCGACTAAAAAGCAGGAATCGCCAAATTAGGGGGGGGGGGGGGGGGGGGGGTTTGGAAAAAGAAGACATTATTTTAATGCACCGGTGTGCCTCTGCCCAGTACTACTTTGAAGGTGCTGTACAAATGTTTGGACGGTTCTCTGGTGATCTTTGCCTGGTACCTGGCTGTGGGATAAATTTTCACTCCGGAAAAATCAACAGATACAGTGATATGTATGCTTGCTTGCAAGTAGCACCACTGTGTTGATTTTGGTGAGAGCTGACAGAATAATATTGCATTATGTGCGTTGGTGATTTTGTTTGAACTGTTTTGGGTAGGTTTATTTTTATAAAGAACTTAAACAATTAATGTTAAATTTAGTACACGTTTTTAAGTAATTATTTGACACAACATTTTCTAAAATAAAAATTACCTCTTTATTCACATTGAACATTAAAATCATATCTCAGTTTCTGTTATTTTACAACAATAAATAAAACCAAAAAATACAAAGAAAAGACACAATTTAAATTAAGATTGTGTTTGCGTTGAATCGGGTTTGACAACAGATGTCGCTACTAGTTTGTTTTAGATTTGTATTCATCTGGCAACACTGTCATTTAAAATTTTGTAACTGTCGTTACTGTCAAATCAAAATCATGGTAGATGATGCTCTACCTGGAAAAGGACAAACGTGTAATTGGATCGGCTCTGTGCAGTGTGTTAAGAGATACCACAATCAAACGAACACGCGATTGAAAAACGCGATCAGCAATTTAAACTCGCAACATATATTTTTGATGTGATAATTATTTGTTCACTTGTTACTCAACTTAGAATAGAAAAAAAACATTTAGTTTGTTATAAGTATATTAACACAATAGACACATGAGATGTACACATTATGGATCGTATAACCACTATTCGATGCAGCTGGCCTTACAAACGGACGAAAGTCCCACCGACCTCGTGTCAAACGGAACGGTCGTTGAAGACTATCGTCCGTCCGTACCGTACCGTATACCGGGAGCGTGGACATACATGTACTAACTTTAGCACTACTGGACACATGTTTACTTCACGCGACGTTTAGAGGTGAATGATTTCGCTCAAGAAAGGTCGTGTCGCGTTGGCGACAACATTTCAGCTCCTCCGCATTAGAACTCCTCCAAAACTTCAGCTCCGTTTGTCATTAACAGACTTTTGCCTTGATGAGAAAACCAAAAACCGGTGGAAAACTAATTACGTAACTTTTTTGTTTCTGTTACGCGGGTTCCTAAAAGAGAGATTGAGATTAGTGTTAGTGTTGCCGTTACACTAGCAAGACATGATGTCAGAAGAAAAGCTACTCATCGCATACTGCGTTAGTTTATGCGCGAAATTTGTGCAATCATTTACTCATCGCTTGCTGCGTTGTGACACGTTTATGCTCATCGCATCGAAGAATATATTTGCCCCCTTTTCTACGCTGATCACGTTGGCACTGACGCTAACACAAGCATATATTTTTGTCTATTCGCAAGGACGACTCCCGGGTGGGAAACGTGGAGTTCCGCATGATGTCTGGGAATTAATTACCTTAAACTTTGTAGCCCATTTTTTCCTCTTCGTTTCGGTAGCACTATGGAGGTTTGTTGAATTTAATTTCTGCTTCACGTCGTTGGTTACCTTTCTGTGATCCTAATGTATTTTCCAGTAGTTCACAATATACACACAAAATGGCAAACGGTAACATCACGGTTGTACCAACAAAAAGCGAAAATAAAATGCGCGAAAACAGTAATCCAATATCCTTCCCATAATCTCATTAAAAGCTTTTCGCGTCGCCAGTACCCAACTGGGATCTGCATTTTTGCGATCATCTGTGGCAATAAAAAGAGCAAAAGGAAGGAAGCTTTCGCTGTTAACTCTCCACAGAGGGTAGCTGACAACAATAGGAAAAAAAAACCTGACGAATTTGGTGCAGTGAACTAAATTGCCTAACGAAAACAGATACCCTAGGGCAATATGCAGAAAGCCCTGCGCTGCTCGGTATTATTTATTGTACTTTTTTTTTGTTTTAGTTGGCCAAAGCTGCCGTGCCAAAGGAAGAAAAACCAACATTTAGTTAGAAACGGGAACACTCCTTCTTTGCGGACCAACCACACGCACACGCAAGCAGTATGGCAGCAGTGGCGTTGAATTAAACCTTATAAGCGGCTATAAAGAGGCGAATTATGAAAGTAGCGTGAATGTTTTTTGTGCTGTAATTATTTATCCTTTCTTTACTGTTTCACGGATTATTATGCTGTGGTGTGTGGTGTGCTATGGTGGATAGCATTTTTTAGAGGGATTTTTTTTTTGTTACGTACGAGTCAAACAGTAAGGAGACAAGGTGAAAGCATATGGCGAAACCGTGAATGGTGAGTTTTTGAAAGTGAATTAGTTATGTGATATCAAAGGGTGGTGCAACAATTGGGCGGGGTTTTGCGATCTTTCGTTTAGCGTTTCGATTGAAAAGAATTCGAAGGGTGAAATAATTTCAGTTGATTCTTTAATTTTTCAAACAACAATTCTAATAAAAAATGTTTAATAAATTGTATTTAACATTTTTTTACATTTTGTAATTTTAATTTAAACAAACTGTGTTCGCAACTTGAAAATAAGGGCCAGATTGCAGATTGCAATCCTTTTTATAAATGTTGACGGTGGCGCCCTCTTTCGTCAAAGGAGCCGAACTCCGATCCTGCGTGATCGGCAGGTTGTGTCAAAAACACAATTCTTAAGGGGGAAAAGTATTAAGATGGGGCCGTTTAAATAATATGTTTTCATCAAATGAATTTGCTTTGTAATAACTCATCCTTTCCTTAGTCCTTAGTGCACGTTTTTATATAATTTTACTCTATTTAAAAAAAATTGTTTCAAAAGAAAACAAACGCTGAGCATCCTTCCACGCTGGCGAAACGAAAAAAAAATGGCACGGCGGTTTAACCATAACTGGTGAAACATTCGTAAAGTGTGGGTGCCTCCCATGCCAAATCAAATCAGCTGGTCCGTCTCCGCAAAACAAACCCGAAGCAAAACGCGTAAGAAATTTGTTAGCAGCATTCAGCGAAAGAATGTTGCCAGTGTTTAACGCAGGAGGGCGCAAAACGTTCCAACCAATAATAACAGAAATTCTGAAAAAGGAAAGCGAAACATAATGCTAAAAACGGTTCCGGCACACGGCGATGCTACCACCAAACCGTATTTCCTATCCATATATACCCGTGCGCACGAACCGAACCGTCACCATCATTTCTTCCAATGGCTCATAAAGTAGGCTGTGGGGCGCATTTTAAATACACAAGTGGTTTAAAAAAAAGGGAAACGCAGAACGGCAAACAAACAAAAAATACAGCCACAAGCAGCAAAATGCAGCATCGAGCAGAAAATAAACCACACAGCAACGCACGGTTGATAACGAAAATAAAAAGGGGGGAAAGAAGGCAAAGCGCTCCCATGGCCTACTGCGAAAGGCTTTTTTTTTGTGGGTGCCTCGGGTCGTTCGCTACAAAGGAAAACGCGCGAACGGTGGAAAACACATTCAACAAACGGAGTTGATTTTCCGTCGTTTTTGTTTTTTTTTGCAACAACCTTTCAACCTTCCGCCAGACAAGCGGGAATGGCGTACGGCCCGAAACGAGGCAAAACACACTTGGGAAGGATACATTTTTCGCGCTACCTCGCGGGAACGGGCGCTACTCACAAATGAAATAAACTCCTCCCGAAAATCATTGCCATCTAAAACCATTCCTTCCTTTTTCCCCTTTGCCTTTCCCTTTTTCGCCTCAAAAACCCATTCCCCTTTCGCTTCGTTTTATGTTTGAAGCTCTTCAAAAGGAAGGAAGGATTTGTTGTTTCTCGCACATCCTTATTTACGTGCGTTTCCGAGCCGCTTCCGGTGAACGCACGCAAAAAAAAAAAAAAACACCACGATGGGGGTGGGAAGTCGTTTTTTGTTTTGCTTCCCATTCCTTTCCGAAGCGATCCGTGTGAAAAATAATGAGAAACAGTAAAGACGGCAAAGCATTTTGTGTTGCTTTTGTTTTGATTCAAAGGAAACATAAAAAAAAAAACTGAAAGTGAGAAGATACAATCTATTCTTCTCTTTCTCGTTCATTTTGTTGTTTCTAAATCCATGGGAAATCCAAGCTGGTAAAAGTTTGCCAACGTTTATCAGAGGCTTGGCGTAGTCTTGTGTTCTTGTGGCTAGTCTTTAAAGATTTTTTTTCCCTAGAGTTAGAGATTTAGTTTTACTTTTTAAGATGATATTATAATTTTTTTATAAATTTATTTTTATTGTATTAATTTATTTATTTTTATTATAAATAATTTTGTTTTGTAGTTATATTCAAATTAGTTTAAAAATGATCTTTTATCCACTGCATTTTCTGTTCAAGTTTCAAGTCAAAGATGAAAATCTTAGTAAAATCGTAATTCATTAACTTAATCATTGTTTTAAAATATTTATTATAGGTGTTTGCAAATACGTAAGGTCAAATTTTGATACATAAATAAAGCAAAAAATATATTTCCATTTGGTTCACAGCCCTGTGCTCGACACATACTGTTGAAAAAGCTTCCCTTCAAAACTTCACACCAGCACTGTAACTCTCAAGACAGCTTTAAACCATCCAAAGTACTTTAAGCGAGGGACTCGTGGGAACACTTACTAATGATAAGGGCTTATTAGCATGGGATGTTAAGGTTCAAGGAAAGACGACAAAAAAAACATTAGATAAAACTGTAACAAAAAAGGAGCAGAAAGTGAGGAAAGCCACAAACTTCCTCGTTAAAAAGGAAAAAAAGAGCAACATCCAGAAGAAGAGGAAAAAAAAGGATACAAACTTCTTTATGTGACAGTTTGATGAATATTGCCTCGCCCGAAAACCCTGTCTCGTCTAAGAGGAATTGTTTCAGATAATTCTCTTCTTCACCAAACACCACTACTACTGCTCAAGTTTTGACCTGCCACAAAAACCGCGACCTATGTACTGGAAATGTTGTTCTGTCTTTTTTTTTTTTTTTTTATTTTGAAGAGGAAGCAAGCATTATTTTTACAAGAAACAAAACCGAAACAGTTTAACATGTTTTCCGTGCTTCGTTGCCTGCTTGCGGTGTGTTATATCGTTGTGTAAAAAAAAAAACGGTGCCAAAGGGAGGGAAAGAAGGGAGGCATGTGAAAAATTTGCATACCTACCCTCCTGCCCAGGTCTCCCTTTCCTTCGGGGTTGCTGCCTTTCCCGCCCACGGAGGTAAATGAGTGTTTTTCTTTGTTTTTTTTTCTAGTCGATTTATTTTTGCGTTAATGTTGCACAACTTTACAGGTTTCGGGGTACGGTTGGAGACAAAAAAAATCTCCCCCCCCCTCCCCCGTCACCTGCTCCACCTTCTTTACCCTTCCTTCCCGTCCCCTGCACACGTAAGTCACTATTAAAAGCGTTCAATAATTGTGCTTCCCTTTTTCATCACAACAACTCCTGTTCATATGTCTTCCGTTGCTATAAAAACGCCAACAAAAGCCATGCAGATGGCGAACGATTAGAAGGCCTTCGTTGAGTGTTGTTGCCTTTTTCTGTGTGTTTGTGTGTGTGCTTCTGTTCCCACACGTTGCGGGTTTTTGCTTGCGGGGGCCATTTTTGTGTCATAAATTACTGCTGCCCCTAATTACCGAAACCGATGTCACGCGCATTGTAAGCAATGGCCGTCACCATTTTCGTTCGTTCATCGATCGTTTTCTGGTGCGCCGATAATGTCTAGTAGCCTTAAAGGAAAAACCAAACGAAAGAAACACAACACCAACACGATACAGCAAGCAAAAAGGTACAGCTTGTCGACGATATTTTGCACTAACTTTGATTAGGTTTGCTTTCCTGGGGCTTTCCCTCCCAAAACCCCAAAAGCAAAATGTCTTGCTGGTGCCGATACCATTTTCCGGGTGGTGGATCGGCATTCGCAACCGTACCGTATTATGCAACGACACCAAGTTGCACGAGGGGAGAATTCATCGACTTGGCGTGTTTTGCGTGTAAAAATCACCTGTTTAGTTTCGAAAAGTTAGCAAGAAAAGACGGCTCGTTCGGACGTTCATTAATTTAACTTTAATGATCATGCACACGAACGATGGCGGGCAACGACACACTGGCACGCAGATGGACCTGGGCATACCGGTCACGTTTTGTATGCGCCGATGTATGGGGATGGGTTTATGTTTTGAGACACTTTTCTTTGTTCGTCTTATCATTTCGGTTTCGACTGTTTTTATTTAATATTAGAAGGTTGAATGCGCAATGATTTTACATAATGTGCGCTTTGATATAGGAAAGTGAAATACTTATTAAAAAAGAAAAAAAAAACGATTTGCGTGACCAAAACCTGTACGGCAATGATTGTGAAATGGAAAAAATGGAAACTTTTGACGTATCGTGCCCCATGTCTTGAACAACTGCGAATGTTCATTTGCGTAAATTGTGATTCATTCCTATAATTAGTTTGCTATAATTCATTTCTTTAGTAATGCGCAGTTCGGTTTATACTATCTGTTTTAAGCGTTACCTTATCTCCATATCCTTTCTCCCTTATTTTCATCTAGATTTTAAGAGTTAATTTGTGTTTCGGCATTAATTCTGGTAATTCTGAATTGAATAATGTTACTTTAATTTAACGCCAGCACGGGATATAATTTTTCTTCTTAACAGTCCTGTGTTAACAAACAGTGAAGGTAGAAAAATAGAAAAAATATCTAATTTTTATGAATATAAATAATGTATATAATAATATTTAGCAACCGTCAATCAGATGGATGTGTCACGTTTTAACACTTATCCTCATAATCTTTTTAAAGCTTCTAAGCAAAAGTAAAAAGGCTCTCATTTGTAAATACAAACAATAGCTTAGCACTATTCCATGCCTAAAATATACTGCAAAAATGGAGAAAATGTATCATAAAAACACACCCTTCCAGCTGTAGTGCCAATGGTAAGCCCTGCCTGTCATCAACATGCATTCGTGAGTACAAAAAAAAAAAACACTGCTGTACTTGTGGTTGAAAATAAAACAAAACGTTTGCCGGTTCTGCACACGAGGGAGGATTTTTTTGGTCGCGCACTGCTTCTAAAAAATGTTTCAAATGAAATGCAAAAACTTTCGACACGCAACTTCATCCTTGGCGGTGTGGAGGGAGTAATAAAGACGAAAGCAAGAGCAATATTATAAAACTCTCCATTCTTTTGCTTTCTGCCTTGTAACAGCAAATCGTGAAAGGGAAAGAGAAAAAAAAACAATAGCAAAACTTTCCCTAAATTCTATAAAGAAACGTGTTGCAACAGCGGTAGACAGTAGCAAAAACTAAAGTTGCATACGTACCTCCGTTACAAAGCGATTAACTTTACAGCACGGTCCCGTGGACTCCCGGTGCTTCCCGAGAACTCTACCTCTGGTCTGGTGTTTTGGGTGCTGGAACAAATTTACAATGCATCCACCAGACTCAGTTGCATGCAGCAGTCATACCAGTGCCGGTTTGTGCATGGAGAAAGAAAATGAACCATATTTAAGCTTAACAATCCTGCTGGAAAGGGGAAAAAAAAAATCCTTCCCACCGTTTCGTTCTACCGTTTTGCAAATATGTTCCATCCCGGGTTTTCTTATTGCCACCAGCTGGCAAAAAGTTAAGTGAAGTTAGCTAAAAATTGTAGCATAATTCACATTCCCCGACAATCTAACTATCCCGTTCTTCTCTCCCCGCACTCACCTTTTATGCAAGTTATGTGAGATTTGGAATGCAAAAAAAAAAACATGGAGACGACGATTCGGGAGCTCTTTTGGGGTTCCTATTTTTTGTGGGACAAAACTTGCAAAAGGAAACAGGCAAAAGAAAGGAGAAAAAACACACACACTCAGACGGGATAGCAATTTTCCACCGCGCAATGGAAAAAGTTTGCAGAAAAGAATACAAACACACTTCATACAAAAAAAGCGGCCAGCACCGGAACGCACATAGAAGCATAAATAATTTTTCTCCTGTGCGTTCGTCGTTCGTGTGCCGGGGAAAATGAGAATCGGAACTGCAACAATGTCGACAACGAAGGCTACGTTTCCAGGTGCTTCCCGGTTTCTGGAGCTTTCGTTGCACATTCACTCGTGCATGAAGAAGCTGGAAGAGGATTTTGTGTGCCATCCAAAACACTGACATCGGTTGACCATTGCTGAGCGTCGCACGGTTTATTAAATACGAGTGAAATAGCACACAGAAAAAAGAAAGAAATAGAAACGATCCACCTGCTCTATTATTCCGATGGCGATCGTTCTACCGTTCCGGATCGGAACGACCCGTTTTTTTCTTCGTTCACTCGGAAAAGATCGTTTTCACACCGAACCATATTGTCGGCGAAAGGCGAATTTTTTTTTTTGTTTCCGTGTGATGGGATAAGGCCATTATTCAAGTTGCACCACTTTTGTACCAGCATGAGCGTTGGAATTTTAAGTGAATATAAAGGAAAAAAAACCTAAAACAGGAGGATGAAACCGGTAAAGCACCTTTACGGAAGAGAATGTTCGTTCACTTTTCGCCACCGTTCGACAAGGCTATAAATAAGTCAAAGTATTTAAGATAGAGAATTCAACCGAAAGTTGCTAAAGTTTGCACAAAAAAAAGAGGTTCGCCATTCGCCAGAGAAGGTCCTTCTACTGAAGACCTTACCTTAAAACACCTTCTGGCGAGATAAATTCTGGCAGCGTGCTTTATGGCAGGTAGTGCTGTTGTCCCGGCTTCGTTTGCATTCAAAGCCTCGCAGTATTCCACGTGGACACCATAAACCATACCGGTGTGGCACAACGAGACCGTGTATTTGGACCATTAGGATAATTTCTTTATCGGCCAAACAACGTTAAATTGGACAGTCGTTAAAAATTAATTCCCATGTCCAGCGCGGTCGGAAAAGGTTTTTCGTTTCATTTCAAAGCAGCCAGTTTGACGCAACAAGAGAGATGCGCACCGTGAATGATGATGCTAATGACGATGCATCATTCGTGACTCCCAGGCGAACGTCGGAACACATCCGGCCGGGGGTCGTGCTTTCGCCTGCTCGCAGCATTTGTCGCTAATAAATCAAAGCATGCCCAAAACAAAACAATAAACGCGAAAGGAGAGTTTGCGACCGACGTGACGTTCTCGTCGGCTTAGTGTAATATTTTTAAAAGGTAAATTTACGACCATTAATAGAGCAATAATCATGGAATGGCTCCCTGGAGAGGATTGCCGTTTGAACAGCATTCTTCCCCGGGCTGTTGGTTGGTTCTATTTTATTAAGTTTATAAAACAACGACCGGTGTTGTGGCAGGAAAGTCTCGTACGCTTTCATTTGCTTCAAACACTAAAGAAAAGAAAGAGTAGCGAATAAGCGTTTAGCGCGCGCGAGAGAGAGAGAGAGAGAGAGAGAGAGAAAGAGAAGCAGATTATCCACATTTGGAAAATATAAGCGGAAATCCCTGTGGAGAAATTATTCCGCCTTAGGGACGCTGAACATTGGCAACGATGTGGCGCACACTATGTCTTGTCCGGGGTTTTCCAGTGTCTAACTGTTCCTGGCTATTAGTCTGAAGAACACATCGGATACAAAAAGAACCTGATATAGTCTATAGCCAGACTATGGAGCCATGAAACAGGAGAGTTCCATCTCGCCGCCTCAATAAAACTGAACGAGAAGATTAAAACAAAAACAACCCAGCTGAGGTCCGTCAAGCTCGTATCAAGGCTCATCAGTGGAATTTTTAAACCTATCCATCCAGACCGGTCTATCACTACCGGTACGATGACGATTCGTCCCGATTTTCACAGCCTGTTGGTTTTTCTTCGGGACCTTAACGAGCACTTAAATTTTACGACCCAGTCTAGGCTGTCGTCGTACTACCGTCACCGTGCATACCCGTATCGCACGCAACGTGCAAATTGTGTAATCTTGTGTCCCCGGTGGCGAAAGGTAAATGAGGAGTTACATTTCCAGGATGTACACTTCCTTGGCAAACAATGCCACCACGCTATCGATCATCGTGTGGCAGCTTCCTTCACATTCTTCGCAATAATGGAATGTGATGTGCACGCAACGAAAAAATGGAAGAGAAAAGTGATGGGACGCATTAAAACGTGCCTTCTAAACGGGAATGTTTAGATTGTCTGGGCTCTTAATGGGCCTGAAAGAAATGAGGCCAATCGATTCGTCCAGTGTGCTGCACGTGAAGTGATGCCGAAAGATCTTCGAATTCACACGATGTGTGTTATTGTCATGGCTTTTTCTCCTGACGGAGCAGTTCCTGCAGGAAGTCATTTTGTAGTTAATTGTGTCATCAAAACACTGACAGTGCAGCAATATCTTTAGAAATTGCCAAAGACCTTGTTAAACTGTTGTAAGCAACAAATAAATCTTCACCATCCTTCTAATAATTCACCAAGTAGAGCAACTATTTACGCCAGGATGAATATGCTGAAAAGCATCTAAAGAATGACACACGGAAGTACAAAAATTACAGCGCATGATGAAATAAACCACCAACCGGTGGCTTACCTCAATAAATGCAAAAAAAACTCTCAGTTGGACACACGCATCCATCAAAATAAATATTTTTTTGTTTTTGGCCGTACGTGCCATGGAGGCCGGGATAAATTAATGGTTGCGAAAAATATGAAATG
>STHB01034010.1:0-20804 GCA_018908115.1 Anopheles rivulorum
TTCGGTACTGGGAAAAAGGCCCTAGCGAGCGAGTGCAGCCACACACGCACACACAGAGCACGCAGGAAATATGGTTCGCGTGCGAAAGGGACAAAAGCAGAACGGTTCTGGTCTCGCGGTTTGCGTTAGTTTATGGTCGGTCGGTCAGTCGCTTTCACTCGCACTCGCTGAAACATTCCAGCGTCGCGCGACACTGTACGTTGCATGTTGCGATTCCTTGGCCTGCATCTTTCGAATGGTGTGCACAACACCGTAGAAGCGCATGGCAGCACCAGCTAAGAAGAGTGGAACGCTTCCATCGACGTAATTTCTTTGCTTATTTGGGCTGGGCACACGAACGAACACGATAACACGGCAGGGATAAACACGGACTTGTGGAACGGAAAATGTGAACCGGTGTGTTCCCTAAGCGCTTGAATGCCAATCTTTGCAACAAGCGCATTCCTTGGGAACAGCGTGCCACGCATACCTTTATGATAGATTTTCTAAAATAAAATTAAATTAAAAACAAAAAGAGTGTGTTGATATGTTCTCCATTGGAACAACACCATTAGCCTTGTGAGATGATGGAAATAAATTAGCATAAATATAATCAATCCACATCTGTTTGCGTTACTTTGCTATAAATAGTTCCGATTGCAAGGTCCAGCATTGGCAATGTTGCGGTTAGACATGATTGAAATAGTGTTGTATTGTAACCATTGTTACAATTAATCACCACACAAACAACTTTCACGTATTTTACACGCGTACCTTGGGTGCGTGTGCTTGTATGCCATTAGTTTTTGTTTTTGAAAATAAATATATTTTTAGCCTACTTATAAATACAATGGTCGGGGCAGCTGGGCGAAGACAAAACGCAAACGAAAAGCACGAAACATTTTGCTTGCATTCATTTCTAGCACACTAGGAGAAGAAAAATAACGTGAATATTTATATATTTATACGTATGAACGAAGTTTTGCAATGTGCAGGAAGCGGATAAAATACGATCTCCCCATACGAATGGTCATTGTGTGTGGTAGTTGTAATAAGCGGAAACCAATGTTTCGTTGCAAAAAAAAAAAAAACAATGCAAAACTGTCGTATTTTCGCAGGGGCGCAACGTAGCAGCTGTTGCGCTTGTTTCTGGTTTGCAAGCAAACCATCGAGATTTGCAGGTTTAAAAGCAACAAAATCGGGTGGCCGGTGGCGCACCGGTACGTTATAAAACTATTTTTGTTTGATTGTGTTGTTGGGTTGTGTCAGGGGCCGAGTTAAAGTTTCCACCAGCTATAAGGTGCAAACAAAATGGAGGTCATATTTGTGCAGGAACGAAACGCGTCGTTATCGTAAAAAAGAAAGCCAGTCAAAGCTGGTAAACCCTGTGGTTGCCGTATATTTCTTTTTATTGCTTTTCCTTCTTCTCACGTTCACGTTCATATAGCCTCACGTCTTGAGAGGCACTTTTGAGGGCCAATGGTACGGTCCTTATGGTGATGATTTGAGTGCTGCTTCTGCCCACGATTGAACTGTGGAGCTCGCAACGATTAGCACATGAAGTGTGTTTGTTTAAACGCAATCAAACAAACTTCAGTGCAGCACATCGGAAATGTTCGATGAGTGAGGGAATATTTGAGGGTTGAAGCTTCCCCAAAAGCCCACCCACCCATGCTTGAGAATGTGCCCTCGCATCCCATGTCGGAGTGATGGTGAATGGTTGGTTACGAACTGTACGTTCGGTTGCAGAGAGGCGCCAGTAAGTCGGCTCGGGTAGGATGGAAAAGGGAGGGGGGGAGGGGACGAGTCCTGCCCAAATGTTATGACCGTCCTGTCGATCATTAGCATAAAATAGCACCATCATCTTTCACCGCTTCGTCGGCTCGTCTTCTTCCCCCAATTGTCGTCCGTTGTAGCTCGGTCGGTGTACGGTCAGCTGTAGCCGTTTGAAGCACCAAGCCACCACGGAACCGTGAGCGATGACTAATGATGGCGGTACACGACAGCTGCAGACGGTCGAAGGCAGCAAAAGGTGACAAGCGGCGATGGATCGTCGATTGCTAATTTGTGCCTCACGTTCTATTCAGACACAACGAACGCGCAGGCACGGGACAGTAAAAGGACGCGAAAATAATAATATTCTCCACCCCCCTCTTCCTTTTTTTTTTGTTGGGGGAGGTGGTTAAATTGTTGTCAGCAAAGTGTTGCTCATTTGCAACCGAACGTGCCGAAAACGCAACGACGGAAAGTTGGGAAGGCAATAAACCCAAAAGGATGCCGTATGAAAGTTGTTGTGTACGTTTAATGTTGGATTGGTTTGAGGAATGGATGGTATATGCAAAGTTTCAATAATCAATGTGCTTTCTGTTAGTCAATGATTAATTCGGTTGGTATCTATTTTATTCTATTAGAAATTTTAATCGGTTTAATTTACACTATTTAGTACAAAGTACCGGAGCGGCTCGGTGGTGTATTTGGAAACGGCGCTAGTCCCTAACACGACCGGACTGGGTTCAAATCCCATTCGGACCGTCCCCCCGTAGTGAGCACTGACTAAGCAACTACGTGGTATCTAATAGTCTAGTAAGCCATTTGATGGCCGGCATGACCGAGTAGGTCGTTAAGCCAAAGAGAGAGAGTACAAAGTACCAGGCGTCTCCATGCAAAACGATTCTATATTTTTTAAACAAACGACCAGGCGTCTCCATATTGGAGTGGCTGTTGTCAATCAAACACCATGCGCCTCCTTTTTCGACGATAACATTTGACGATGATACAATATTTGGATAAGCAAAAGATGTTTTTTTTATTATCATGCGATAAAAAAAAACAAGTTAAAGAATTCAATTTCCGTTCCAACCAAAAACCGTGGAATCCATTTTTGGGCCATAAGAAACAGGAAAACTTTCAGCCCATTACACGGGACTCGAACCTCGGATCACTTAGTGTGCGCGTTTAAATGCACTTGTTGAATTATGCCGAGCGTGAATCTCGTTTGCTTTAACCTTTATAAATTACCTTTAATCCGCCAAACACGCCACTATGGTGCTTAAGGGATTTTATTATGTGGTTGTTTTCTCTCTCTTTCTCTCTCTCTCTCTCTCTCTCTCTCTCTCTCTATCTCTCTCTCTCTCTTTCTCTCTCTCTCTCTCTCTCTTTCGCTCTCTCTTTCTCTCTGCTGTATGTCCAAAACCTGAAATGCTGTCAGTAAAGTGTGCTTGCTTTAAATGCTGTCGGGTCGGGCAATAACGGATATGGATTGTTTGTTTCAAGAGGTTATATGACTATTAAACGGTCAGCGTTCCACCACCATAAGGTCGAACTATATGGGGAGAATGCGCGTACGTGACAGACAAATGTTTCCGTATGTTCCGTACGGTAGTCGTTGGCCGTGCATTATGGCGCTTTAGTACGTGTTGAATTTAACTCCTCACACTGTACCGGATTTGAGACCAAATTTCTTCAATGGATTAATACTACACTGTCTCTTCCAGTGCAGGAAACATCTTGAAATTGAAATAATACAGAGTTGATGTTATAAGTTTTACCGAATCGTAGCAGCACACGCACCGTAACAAATGATGGGAACAGAACAAAGCTGTGCAAACAAGCATCCCTCAAACGAATTTCAATTTGTAGCAAGATGAAAAAACACTCATCGCTCGTTATGTATTCCTGTATCGTGGAAGACCCCGTTTCGGTACAAATCTGCCCATTTGTGGATTAAATCTTCGTGCGGAATCGCTCGAGCGATTAGTTTCGCTTCCCACCGTTGCGCCTTGGAACGCACATGAAATGCTCATATTTTATCCAAGTTTCATTTGCATACTCAGCTAGAAACCGATCGGGATGGGGAGGGTTGAACGATGCTATTGTTCTTCTGTGCGGCGTCTTGGGATACAACTTATCCGTGTTGTAGCACATATATCGTGCAACGAACGCGCGTTGCATTCCGACGTGCCTGTCGTACGTGAAGCAGTCAACATGCACATGCTGCCATTGCCGATCGGATGGGTATTTTGTCGTACCGCACATTGCACTCAGATACGGCGAGATCTGGTGCAGATTGATGGGCGTCTTGCATTCCGGGGACTTTAATTTCTCATCCAATACGAACCACCCTCGCCGCATACGGATGGAACGGATGCGCAAATGTTTTGTTGCACGTTGTTGCTACAAACTCAGCTCGACAGTTTTGTTATGTGTGTGTGTGTGGCACCACAATACGTATGGCCTGCGGGGGACATCATCATTGATGTGTTTCGCCTTTGCTTGCTTATGCATTTATGTTTGCATGCTTTTCCGATGCCGGGCGATTTTCGTTCCGGCTCTTGACATCGTGACGTGACCGAAAATTGCTGCTCGCTTTATACCACTTTCCAACGGCTGACGGCTCGATTCGTTTCGGTTGAATGGGTTCCAGCGTGTTGGTTTATTTTTTCTTTCTGGTTGGCATTTTTTGCTCATCAATGAAATATTTTCCCACATCCGTATTTCTTTTTTCTCTTTTTCTGTGTTGAGAAGTTCTTTTATAAGCCCTCAACCGCAATACCTCAACCGAGAGAGAGAGGCAGTCGGGAGTTTGCTTGGCAACACGCGGCTCGTTCGGCGTGTGCCGGCCCCTGGAAGCCCAGTTGCCCGAGAGTGAATTGAACGAGCCAACCGGATGAAAGCTTTCTCAATTATTTAACCTTGCCGTCCCACGCGCCCGGCCACTGGCGAGGCGAATAAATCGGAGGCCTTTTGGAAATTGCACAAAACTTGTCTGCTTCGACAACGAGCAAGCGAGGAAAATGGGTGACAGAGGGAAGAGAAGAGATGGTTAGAGAGTTTGGTCCTGTACCGACAGAACGAGTCACACCAATCCTGGCGATATATCACCCGTTTCCTTTTAGCACACGGCAAAGGATCGCCACTATAGGTGTGCTTTTTTCGCTCACTCCCTCCTTTTTGGTCCAGTTTTTCTTCACCACTAAACGATTGGTGCCGGAGCGCCTCGTCGATGTCATCCGCCCGGTTCAGCTCGTTTGGGTTCATTAAATTAGAAAATTGATGAAAACGCGTCGACGACTGCCCTTTTTTTTTCGAGGTCAATAGGGAGGGTGACAACTAAAAAAAAGAGCTGGTCAATGCTTTTCCGTAGGCGCCACTCGAAACTCAGGCGTGCGAGGAAGAGCGACATTTCACGCAACATCGGGCGGATAATTGCGATCGATTGATTAGTTTCGAAAATTGAGGTTATCGCGTCGCGGACAATTGATGTTCCGCTTTCAAACTGCGTGTACCGTTTTAATAGCCTGAGGACAAAATCAGCTTACTTTTGCAATTCTATTGAAGAAGAACAAAAAAAAGCATATGCGTAATTAAAAACCAGATTGATTTTTAATGTATTAAAACCGAAAAGCAGGACAAAATAGTAGCTTTTACTTCTTGGGTCAAAGGCTGAGATAAAGAAGGAGATTTATCAAATTATTGACATTTTTGTTCATTTAATCAACACCGACAGACAAATTGACATTATTGAGTTGTTTGTTGTCTTGTTTTTGTCACTGTCATTTTTTAAACGGACGCTGAATGTAACGGAAAATTACTGAAGAATGAAGGTCTTTATTCTTTCGAGGTCGAAACGGTAATGTTTTGTAGCTGTCACTTTGACAGATTTCGAGGTGTATATACATGGTGTGGTTAATTCTAAAGGTTTCTAAATTAAAATTGTTTACAATTTATTTTTCCTCTCACTTTTCCTTTTCCTTTTGGTTTAAAAAGGGGTTTTTTAAATTTCATTAAACGGAAACAAAGGACAGTAAAGAAGCCAACACCTTTGTAAAATATTATAAACAATAACAAATAAGCCAATTTGCGACCACAAAGCGTATCGCCCAATCAGCTGATTACTCTTGCGCCCAGTTGCGTTTTCCCAGTGACAAGGAAAATACATTTTCTAATAACGAATTTTCTGTTCACGAGAAACGCATGCATAAATGGGAAAAATAAATGGAAAGTTTCGTGCAGCTCCAGCCTTCTGCGTAATATTAGAATTTTATTATGTGCTCAATTTGATGGCCGACGACGACGACGACGACACAGCATGATGCCGAGAAAGAGACCTGAATGGGGCAGAAAAACCTTATATATATACTATTTAATGGTCAACGGTGCGGCGTCCAGATTGGAAATCAATCGAGCTTACCGAGATCAGTTACGAAGGTGTGTCAACGTCGACCGGCACAGATTGAGTTTGCTTCGTGTGTGCTCTGTTTTTTTTTCCTTTCCTTTCTTCACCAAAGCTTTTGCGTCGTTACGAAAGGTCATCGCGTTTTTTTTTGCTTTCTTTTCTGTTTAGAAATGGTAACCTATTTGGAAACCTTGTGTCTCTGTTGTGTGTGTCTGCACCCAGAGGGGTGGAAGCCCTAAAAAAGAGGCCTGGATAACATGGATTGGCCCGGGAACCAGCCAGCCAGTGACCAGCCGGTGCCCGCGTATCATAACCGTTGCGAAGGGTTTCGTGTGTGCAAAAAGGGTTCCTACGCATGGTTCGGTTGTGTTACGGTATGGAAAGGCTGTGGTTTCTGCTGCTGCTGCTGCTGCTCATGTTTCGCCACTCGTGTGTGGCTCTTTGTGTGCAGTGCGCAGAACGCTTGGTTGGATTAGAGCTTGTTTCCGAGCGCTCCGAGTGTGACCTGTCTCTTGCTGGTCGGCTTTTTCCACGTGTAGGCCTGTTATATGAATTTGCTTTCCCTTCCCTTTTTCGAGCTTAGTTGCTGGGGGGTCGTAGACAGTTCCGTCCACTGGCTGGCCTTCCTTTAGAAGACAGACAGACGATGGAGCATGGAGAGACAAATCACCCAAATGCCTTGTACCACGTACCCATCTGGTAAGCGGATTGTGGTAAAGAGGTAGAACGAATTCGCGCTCGTTAATTTGAACCTTTGTGGTGAATTCGATACGGTTCGGTTGGCAGGTCCCCCGATGCCCGAATGTAATGCTGGCGAGGCTTTTTTATCTTTCGGAAATGGTCGTTCAACTCCAGAGACACTTAAGGACAGACGTGCTGCTGAACATGAGCAGGAATGTTCTGTATTTGAAGAGAAGTTTCAATTAAATTAATAGTTCTGTATTGGAACGATTTTCAATCGATCGTTATGCAATGATAAATTAAGAAATCCTTGGGGAAGAATTTATGATTTAAAACAAAAAATTTAAAATTAAAAGCAGATAAAATTGAATAAAACTCCCTTTGAGCTATTTGTTTAGTTAAATTTATAATTCTTCAAACAATAAAAGTTGTTGTGTTTCTTCAATATTTAACCTCTCCACCACCAGTTCGCAAAGATGTGGCAAAGGTGCGTCACTGCTATCAGACGCCAAAGTTGGACGCCCCTCGAAGAAAGGGGTTTTGCTTTTGGTGCTTTAATTTAATTTAATCTTTGGCGTCTCGGTTGTGCCACCGCGATGATGATAGTTTTAAGGGTGCTCCGTAACTCCACGTTTTCGCCCAACACGAACGAACTTACCACCGGCACCGGCAGCGAATATCTAACGCGCCGTATCTGGTCTCCCCAGTCCGGGAAGGGAAAGCATTGCAGCAAAGATAATTTAAATAATTACTGCCTAACATCGTTAACACTTTGTAAACACAGTCCCGGTGAAGCATATGGGGTTTTTGGGATTTTTGGACAGAAGAGTGTAGCCAAAGGGGCACAGAACACAGCAAGCCGTAGCAAATTAATTGAATGTTGGATGTTTGCCGCAAATGAACAACAAGCATATTTGCTGCTTCGCCAAAAATGCTGATTTTCCTTACGGCGAGCTGTAGTTTGGCTTCAATTTGTTGAAATCAAATATATTTTTTCTAAATAATTTATGTCAGAATATTTAAACTGATTTGAATAACTAAGGACATAACACGATTCATGTCGTTCAACGGAGTTACAAATTTCAATAAGGGTTTTCATCGTGTACACAATGTTTCAGGAAGAAATTTACACAATAAAAGCACAAAGGCACTACAGTAACCGTAGCGAGGGAGCAAATTTGCATGGCTTCTTCGCTTGGCTGTTCACCTAATCGTTTTAAAGCACCCGAACGGTGTATACATTTTTTAAACAAAACGATTGTTACGCAGACACACCTGTGCTGGGTAGGCACACGGTTCGGTTTGTGTATGTATATTTGATTCCGTTGGATTTTTTTCAATCCCCTAAAAATCAATGCTGATTTTCTCTGCACCATTTGCGAGAATCGCATTAATAGCGGTGGGAAATCCTGCTCGTAGACCTGAGGACATACAAAATATTCATCATCACGACTGTACATCCCTGGAGCAGTTGTGACCAGTGGGTGGATTTTTTGTTTGTGCATGTCTGTTGTAGAGTTTTCCAATCACAGGAATGTTGCTGAAGGTAAAACACGAATAATCCTATAATGGTCCTTATTCGCTCTTCGTTCCAATGTGGTTGTGTGTCTTAAATTCTCTTCGGAATGGTTTAGAACTGCTCAAGTGTAGTGGTCGATACGGGGAAAAGCATACTTGAAGGTACACTGGCGATGACTGCCAACAGTGGTTTAAATAAGGTTGGTTCAAACTTTAATCTTACCCGGCATTGCGATGCGTCGGTGTAACTAGCCTCAGAATAAAAGTGTCCCGGTACTACACATTGCCGGGTGCTTATTCGGTTTAGTGTTGCTGCATATTCTAGACACCATTACTGTAACCTATCGACATATTTGACCACGGTTCCGGGAGTGGAGATCGTTACGGTTCATTTATTCCCCGGGCCGAGTGAGATAATATTAAACCCCCAATGGAGTCGCCCAGTTGGTGGATTTGGTACCGTTTCGCGCACTATCCAATGGATAGTTCAGACGCCTGCTGCTGTCTGCTGACCAATCGAGATCTTCCAAACGGTCATCTGCATCTGGGCTTGCTGGGATTGGGGCTGTATCAATGGACATTCGTTGTGGCGTGTTAAGCGACAATTTACTCACTCGTTCGCTCGTTCGTTCGTTCATCCCTGCTAGGTTTAGCACAGTTTGGCAATGGAGAAGATCTCGGAAATTAAGCACCATACTTTCGTGTTTTGGCACTGCATTAATTTTTATGATTTGGTTCGGAATTTTTTCTTCTCTCCCTCTCTACGATGCTTTGGATATCGTTTGGCAAAAGTACTTCTGGAGAGTGTGTTGTTTACAAGCACGATTCTGCTGTTTAAAATTCAAAAACGATCAAATATTTAAAACCGAAAACTTTTCCACAATTGAAAACTGTATCGCGTTATCGTGGGCCATTTTGTGTTTTTTTTTCTTCCTTCCCTCCATTTGATTACATAATTTCCATATAATTGTACATACATACAATCCGGTGTGTGCAACGTGTTCATACCTTTCAATACGCCCACGCGGACATGGTCTGGCGAGTGGTTGTGTTTTTTTGTTTTGCCTTTCTTATGCTTCATAACCAGTCCGGAAATGACCCATAACGGTAACGATTATCGTTAAGTTTCCGGTCCTGCCCCTGCCCAGTCTCGAACAAAAGTTGTGTGGTGATAGTTTGGGGAGGTGGAGGAAAAAAAAAGATAGAAAAAGCATGCAAAAACTGGATGATCTGGGGCAAAAGTTTTTGTCGGTTCGTCTCGGCCGGTCGTGTGGAAAAGTTCGACAACAGTCGTCGGGCAAACTTTTTCAACCCAAGCGAAGAAAGCGCACTCTCGCGCCTAGCAAATGAGAGTGTGTTACCTTTCTGGTTTGGTGGCCATAGCGAACGAACGGTGGCACAACGCAAGGGAATTGTAGTAGTGTCTATTGTTTTATTAATTGATGATAGTCAAAGTTTTGCCACCATTGCCAGCGCGAGACACATCCCCATGTGTTTCGAGGGAGCAAAATCATTTCGATGAAGTGGGTTGCTTTTGTGGGAATTCTATGTGTGTGTGTGTGTGTGTGTGTGTGTATGTGTGTCATTTTCGGGGTGAAACAAGTGTGATAATCATTATTTCCTGCCACGCTTCGTGAGAGCCTAAAGTTGTTCCACTCCGGTTGCTTCGCATGTGATTGCTAGTGGTGAAAACTTGCAGAAACTAAACCTAACGACTGTTCCGAGATCTTTTCAATAACAATATTAAATTACCATTTCGTATTAAATGTGAACAAGTTCTTCCATGCTCATGGCGAGGAGCATTTTAGATAGTTTAAATTAGTACATGTGTTTTAAATTTTTTATATTAATGTTATATCATTTATTTTTAAATTTAATCAACTTTTGCTTTGATTTATTTAACTGACAATGATTGTCATATATTTCTTCAAGAACTCTTATACGTCTATTAAGATGAAGAATGTAACAGATTGCTCACTACAATAACAACCCGAAGGATCCCCATTCGTGGCATTTGAAATCGTTCCGAAACCTACTTTTCTACGTCTATGCAATCTTGTTCTTATCAGTAACAGCGTCATCACATTTGAAGTGCCTCATTACTACTAATCTGCAAGGAAACGGAACGCGCTGTTCGGGATACTGCCCCCCCAAAATACCGGACGGATCGTTCCCGTCAGCCATGGCCGGTTTATGGCTTTATGCTTTGCGGTAGCTTACTTCTCCCACTTCTGTCACCATATTACTGCCTCCTTCGTCATCTTTTGCCTGTTGTGGCTCGTTTTTGTCAATGGTTCGGGTCGTTTACCGTTCGGGTTCAGTAAGCATCATCCTTCCCACTAGAATGACTTTGTCACATTTGCAAAAGCGATGGACTTGCCCCTGTCACTTTAGAGCCGAATCGTTAGAAGAAGTCAAACAACAAATGTACACCACGCTTCTGTCACACTCTGGCACTGTAGTTTAACACTCGGCTGCAGCTGTGTTTGTATGTTTACTGTAAGCAATTATTATTGCCACACAACAACAAAAAAAACGGTGGCGTTGTGTGGCGGCGTGTTGTTGTGTTGGTGCAATCCGTACTTTCGTTCACAAGCCGGTTTTTCCAATCCTTCCTTATGGTGGTTGAATACGCTTACGAACACATCTAACGCGGCACTGAGTCAGACAGGAGCATGTGGACATTCGCTATTCGGACATGTTGGTGCTCATGCGCATCGCACACTAATTGGCAAACCGGCACTCACACAACCGTACGCAATGCAACGCGCCTTGCCACCAAACGCAACCGTCCGTTGTATCGACGGTACGCGTGTGTGCATTGGTGTGGGTGTTGCCACAAGTCTGGAAATGCGCCGGTATGCCTGGTCGCGGACACGGTACCATACAACGCTAGCGACAATGCGTCTTCGTTGCATACACCAGCCACAGGCGTATTGCGCGTGCATTAACACTTGTGCATTTTCCACGCAAACTGTAAAGCATCCTTTTTGCTCTTGCACATTAGTCGTGAAGTAATTTGAGCTCGCTACAACGAGTGAAAAGGATATTCTTTACGGACGCGAGCGTGTGTGTGTGTGTGCTTGTAGTACCTGAACGATTACATTCGGTTGTGTACAGAAAAAAGGTGAAAGAAATTTTACCACCGTCTTGCTTATTTCTTGTGCCAAAACAAAAAAAAAACAACAAACATTTTAGTAACCCGGTCACACAGCGAGCTGTTTTCTAAGTTATGTGCATAACATTAGCTAGTGTGGACTGTTGGTGTGTTTGTGTTCAAAATACCTGTGTAAGTGTATATAGTTTAAAATGGGTTTCAATCAACGCAAATCGTGCGGTGGACTTATTTTTGTACGGATATTTTTCCACTTTCATGCAAAACAGCAGAAATTGTTGCTGCTGCTTTGCAAACTGTTGGACCTAAACTGGTTCTTTCTTCCCCTATGTAAGCATTCTTTTAAACCTTGGGAAGTGTTTAAAAGAAAGTAGAAAAAAAACACACACAAATGCTCCTTTCATTTTTCTTGAAGCCTTCAAATGAAGCATTGTCACGCAATTTGAATATGTTTTTTGTTGTGTGTGTGTTTGTTTGTACGTTTTTGGGTTGAGTCACAACACCACTCAACGGTTGAATGTGGAAAATAAATGATTATAGTTTTCGTACAGTCGTGCAACGCGTAAACGTTCTAACGCCTCTGGGCTTTTTTGTGTTATGTGCAACTTTAATCGCACGCGATGTACGTCACGCATGCATCACCTTTCAGCGGACATGTTAAAGTGAGGTTAGGTTTTAACGTTCTTACAATGCACCGAGCTTAGCTTTAAAGAAAGCCATTGGAATATGTGTACGTTGCGTTATTATTATTAGTGTAGTTGAGGTCTTCATAGCAATCGACCTAAATTAAGACTGGTTAGCAGCGTGCGTGCCGAAAGAGAATATTTTCCTTTACAAGCAAAAACAAAAACAATGCGGAAATTTCTTCTTAGCGCTTCGAAAGGTTACAAAACCACCTCCGTTTCGTTTTTCTCTCCTGCTGCTGCTCTCTTCCATTCCATTCATTCTCATCAATGACGTATGGCGCAACGGAAGACGTGTACTACTGCTTGATGTGTTTGCTAATGGTTATTGCAATTTTCCAACATGCCGTGGAATAATGACGCGCGTGTGCTTCGATACTTTCTTCGACACGGGAAGTGTGTGAGTTTGGGGTGAGAGAGAAAAAAAGCAGAGGGAAAAATGCAAACAATTGCACCATGCTGATGGGTTTGGTGCTAGCAGGGCTGAAAAAAAAAGCTTTCCAACAATCGGAATAACAAAAGCATATCTGGCATATCCTCACACTACTGCTGCAACATTGTATTTGCACATCTTTAGCTTAATAGTGGAAAGAAAAGAAAGAGCGAGAGAGAGAGAGTGGGAGAGAGTGATAAAAAGAGTGAAACGAAAGCAAAACCGTACATAAAGAAAACGCGCCTACTTCAACCGAACGCAACGCGACCGTGTGTGTGTGTGTGTTTCTTTTGTGGGTGAATGCTTTATTATCCTTTCTGACGTCGTGTTTTGCTATTGTGCGTGCTGTTTCGTGGCAAAAAACAAAAAAAAAACAAGCGAAAGGAAAAAACGTGTGAAAGGTGGAAAGGTGCAACATTTCCATTCTCGTCTTTTGTTTTGTGCAGGCAATCTCATCGGGTGCAACGAGTGCAACAGTTCAGGCGAAACAGATGTGCATCCATTCTCGGTGCCGCCGGTTTAACTTTATCTGTGAAGTCCGTGTCTGTGCAGTGATGCAATAGTGGTAAAAGCTTCTATACAATTGTGTCCACCGAGGCGGGTTTCACTCGTTAACGAGGTGCAAACCGATCATCAACGTTTGGCTATCGGCAAAGTTTGCGTGTTACAACAATTATCCCTCGTCCCCTTAGTTCCAATTGGTTAAGAATACCTATGGAAAAAGTGCACTGTACACGGATCGATAGTCGAGAATAGCACTAGCAAGCCAGGTGAATGTACCCGTGCGTGCGTCGGCTAAGACAAATGTGCATTGCAATCGATCGTGCCTAGTGTGGTGTCGCGTGATGAGAGCGTTACCGTCGCTAAATTGCCGTATACTGTACTGACCAACACCACACCAACATGACCGGTTGCGCTAGCACCCATCAGCAACGGTGGCAAACGGTGAAACTGCAACAGCGCTTGGAAAGTGCATCCCTGTAATCAACCGTGGAGGCGCTTGCATAAGGCGCCCGCAAGGAGATGAAAGTCACCACCGTGCGAGTGTGTTTTCTGCTCCGACCGAACTCGTGGGCAAGCGCGCGTAGCACCGGGCTGGCGTATAGTGCAGCTGCCGGCGGCAGCATTGTTCCGTGTGCGAGACGCTTCAACGCATCCGCCACCGTCGACAACGACGACCGGTGCAGCAACAGTAACAGCAACACCAGTGACAACGACGCGACAGCGGACGCGGACAGCGAACGGCCTAAGCAGCGGAATCAGTACGCGACGCAGAAGGTGCTAGCGACAACGCGACAACGGCGTCGACACAATTGTCAATTCTACTACGACCGGCAACACCATTGTCCTTGGTTGTATTGTTCTAGCGCACCAACACTTGCCCAGCAGCAGCAGCAACAGCAGTACAGCGATTGCTCGCTGGCAGACATAGCAACGCACCACGAAGCAACGATCACTAATAGACGGCAGTGTTCGCACACTTACCATTGTCCTATTCAACAAGCAAATAATCAACCGTTGCTGCTGCATCCCTATCAACCGACGACGCGTCCCGTGCAACAACTCTGTCGTCGTCGCGCGACTAAAGGCGTCATACTAACGGGCGTGAAGCGGCCTCTAGCGTTCGGTGGACGAACCTTACCACATCGACCAGTGGTGGCTAGTTATCGCAAACGCATCGCTCGGCGAAAAAACACACCGAAGCGCTCGAACCATCTTTCCACTTATTCGTCACCGTGCGTACGATCGTCATCGCTGTCGACGGCGGCATCATCGTCCGGTTGTTGCTGTAGGTTCGATCGTACCGTTCGTAAACTAACCACCATCCACTCCAATGATGGGCTACATCATGGGTTGTGCTTGTTTCAAAGGTGAGCCAGACGTTGTGTTTTATGTTTCTTTTGCCCGTACTCTCTGTCGCGAGCCGACGGAAATGGTTTATCTTTTTCCCTCGTCCCTTTATGTCTTTGTTTGCTGCAGTGGAATTTGCAATGTTTGCTAGCGGCTTTTCTGCGACGGATATACGACCCAATTAGTTTCCGATTATCGATAAGAGCACACAGGCACACCAACCTGATAAACGCCTGCGACTGTTATGGTTTTTTTTAGGCGTAAAGAGTTTAATCAACCGACAAACATTGCTAAGCAAGCAAGCGAGATAACGACTGTATTTAATGCAGTCTCGGTTTCGCAGAAAAGTAGACCAATGTTTATGTTTCTTCGATAGATTACCACAAAGAAGTGTGACGTCATGGTTGCAGTGTGTCTTAAAAATTAATGTGTGTACATGAAAAAATGAACAGATTTAATTGATTTTTTATTGTAAGAAAAATCCTAGTCCAGGCAAGCTATCTCAAGGTCGTAGATTCAATGTCAAATTCCAGCATTAATCTTTTATTGTTTCTCAGGGAGTTTTGAACAAAAAACTTACCAAATGTTGGAGGAATTCATGATTTTCTTCGTAAGGGTTTGGCGACGATTTGGGATATGGTTAGAAAGTATCTTCCAGAAGTTCTGTGAGTATCCCGCATGAGAGCATGTGGACTTTTGGACAGACCTTTATATCTCGCCTATTCATGTCAAGAAGTCACTGAAGGACTTTTATAGATAATCAGTTCATTGAAGATTCGCTATGAACTTCAATAGCGGTCATCAGAACTTGCATAACTAAAAGGAAAATCTATTCCAATAGTTTTTAAACTTAAACGGAGCTATGGCTTTCATACAGCCATCGTAGAACTGTACTTAAAATTAACATAAATCTACATCAACTCTTCTACTCCACACTATTGATGGAACGTTTTCGCTCCAAACATTATTTCAATCAGAAGAAATACTTGCTCAGTACACTAGTAGAAAGGATATAAATCAAACAAGGTATAATTAATCAAACTAAACCTCAAGCACGGCGTCAGCACGGAAAGTGTCGACGGCTTCATTCCGATTTGTCCTAGGGCAGTACGTACGTACGTACCGTGCAAGGTGCTTTTGGGCTGCGTCATTGGCGTGTTGCCGTGCAGGGCGCGCCGTTGTGTTGCAATTTGATTGGCAAAGGTGGGCTTCATTCGATGAAGTCTTGCCCGCCGATGTCTGCAATCATCAATCTTTTTTCTTTTTTTTTTTTTTGGTACAGCCCACACATGTTCCATCATCCCAAACGGCTTAATAGTTTCAATTTCTCTACCCGCAAAGCATCAACATACCGGAAATGATGTGGCTTTCCGGTGCAGATAGGCATACAGTTGTGTGGGTGCTTTTGTCCCAAAGTTCACACGATAAATTGTTTGTTTGTCCTCACACCTTTGGAAGGATGGCTGGCTGTTCCAAACCTCTGTTCCGAGCAGGATGCAAAAGGTCTGCCTGTTTTGTTCGTTTGATTTGTTCAACATTCGGCTCAAATCGTAGATTGATTGGTTCGATTTATGTGTTGGTGCCGTTTCTTTCACCTGACCGAGTTTTGCTACTGATTTGCCGTACGTTACGGTTCGTTGAACCATTTTCTTGGTTCACAATAAATCAAATGTACAAATGCACGCATGGCGGTATGGGAAATCTGTCAAACTTCGTACATTTTCGACATGCAAATGCCCTAATGCTGTGCAAGTTGGACATTCAAAATGGAGTTTGTTTTTGCTAACAAAAATTAAATAACTCCGACGTTATGTCATTTGGCCTCTCTTCTGATTGAAATTATTCAACTAAATAAAAAAGAGACCCAGAAAAAAAAAAGACGAGAAATGAAAATTAAAATTCCCCAAATGATGGAAACAAATGCGTCGCGTCGTTCCTTCCAATTCCCCAAACACAGTCGGCGGTGGGTGTGTTATGATTGGGAATGGCACTCATTAGGCAGCTGCCATTGAGCTGCCAGGAACGGGCGCCTTTTGTCTGACAGCTGTTGAAAGGACGTACTAATGAGTTACTTTATATTCATCTCAGTCATATCGCAATCGCTAAGTACTGGCGATATTGAATTTATTTATTTTTTATCTACAACAAACTACACCCTTACTCGCCTTAGGATAGGGCCCTAGGGTAGATATTAAGCGCAAAAGTGTGTCTCTCTCCTTCGTGCTTTCGTTTTGATTATCAGCTGCTTCAGTTGCGGAATCGCGATGAAATGATTGCAACCGGGCATACAATTTCCATTGCTTATGTTGAAATATTTCTGCCACTATAAATAGCTCTTTTCCTTTTTTATATTATCCGTTTGCTTAGCTTAGCTAAACACTATCACGAAAAGAATAAACGCCACGCCTGTCCAGCCTTTTGGGTTGCAGATTGCATTTATTCAATTACACTTGCAGCGGTAGCGGCGATATGATTTTACACACGGCTAGAAGCCTTGTACCGGCAGACGAACCGTGGCGAGCAGCTACCGAACGCGGTACGCACGAATCCGAGCTCGCAGTAGCACCCGTTGGTGCACGGTGCCGTACAAACCGTGTCGCTCCGGAGCGTGGCACAAGACTTCTCGCACTCGACACTGCCACATCGCCAACGCTCACCGAACCGACAAACTAGAAGCATAGATAAAACAAAACAAGTCACTCGAAATGGAATATCCCAATCGCAACATAACGCTCGTGTGGTGTGGTGTGTCCCCTTTTTGGGTTGGGAAACTTATGCTTACCATCGGCACCCTGCACGGCGAACAGTCCAACGGTGATGAGCAGCAAAAGGCAGACACGCATTGCCTTCATGTTTGAAAACGGGAAACGTTTAATTGCACACACGATCTACGGGAAAGACGAAATGATCCGTTCGAATCTGCGGACAAGCGACAACTCTTGTCTTGCAACTGTGCCCCCCAAAAAAGGTGAGGTTCCGTTTCTGCCTTGCACGCATCACACCAGACAGCGATTGGGACAGAATCTTCTGGCCCTTTTTTTTATTTTCTTTGTGTGTTGCGCCATAAAATCGACCCAACTGAACAAACACTGGCGTTGGATGTAAAAAATGTGCTAAAAACCAGACAAAATGTACTCTCGCGAAGCCGCTCGCTGATGAGCAACTGTATGAGAAACTGGTAAGTAACTAAGGACAGCTTGATCATGAAACAGCATCATGTATCACGGGCCATGTTCGATGTTCGATCGGCGGGTAGTGTTTGATTTTGGGGTTGACGGTTGCCCAAAAGTTTGTCCCACTTTTACCACGCCCGCGAAACCGACCGCGGGAGGTTATTCATTTTATAGCATCGTTTATGAAATTGAGTCACCATAAAATCTGTGTCGCGCTTTTAAACATTAACCAGCTTTATTCGGACGAATTTGTTGCGCACTATTGACGCAAGTGTCTTTTGGGGGCGGTGAAAGAAGTGTCGAGCGTAAAGCCTCCACCGCGGTGTGATACGATTATTGTTATCATCCCGGGGCATCGCATCGATTGGACACATTCGCACCGGAACCAGTACCGTATTTCTGTCGCAACAGTGCAGATGGCTTCCTTCGCTAGCGGACACGGTTTGTTGTTACCAGTCGCGGTGGTGCTGATGGTCCTGTTGGCCACCGGTTGTGTCGCCACCGGTGAGCCCACCGTCAACGAGGAGCGTAGGTTTCTACTTTTTGCTTGACGGCCCCTCTATATCATACAAAACACACACACATTATTAAAACATTGCTCTTGTCACTCCCCCCCCACCCCTCCCCCTCTCTCCTCCCTCCCCACGTTGCTTTTGCTGATTTTAGCGGAACCGGAAATGGAATGCAACAGGCTGAACGAAAGCTATGAGGCTTGCGGTAGCGGTTGCGGTGATTTGACCTGCCAGAATGTGCGCCGGAACGATGTCCAGTGCGGTCGCCAGTGCCAGGAGGGTTGCTTCTGCAACAGAGGCTACGTACGCAGCCGCAGCGGCAGCTGCATACCTTCGTACGCTTGCGCCACCTTCGGAAGACGCTAGCGGCGACGAAATGCTGGCGCGGAACGAATTGAGCAAGACAATAAAATGAATGTTTCTTTTGTAGCACCATGTGTCACTCGTGTAGAGCCAACATTAGTTTATTTTTCCGACGCGTTCTTTTTCTCTTTGTGGTGAAGAGGGTTAAGAGTAAGTGTCATTTTCGCTTACTTCCGCGTGTATGAGTTCCGCTGCAAAGTTGCTTTTCGGCCCTGATCTTATCACCTTCATCCCACGGACACTGTAAGGCTTGCCTGGGTGGGTGTTTTTGTTCCCAATCCCCCATCCCCTCCCTCCCCTCCTCCTCCTCCTCCATCGTCAAGTTTAGGGTTGACACACCATGACGCGTCGCGACGCGATAGTTGGACATATGCAAGTACAAGCATGCATAGGGAAAACTGTTATTGACTCAGCTGGCTTATACAGGCCCCGCCGGCACGAAAGCTTTTTGCCGTGGCGGTGGATGCGAATATATCGCTCCCCTTTGGGCGTTATTCGCTAAACCCCGTGCTAACATTCTACACCCAGTTGAGTAGCGCCTAGTCGTTTGACATCGGTTGAAGGGCACAACACGATGCGGTTCGTAACGAGTCTTTTTGCGATCATCCTGCCGGTAGCGTTCCTGCTGACGACGGTGTTTTTGGGCGAAACGACGGCCCAGGCCGATGGTACGGGAAGATGTTTGGCTAATGGCACAAAGTGCATTGGCACGCGTGGTTTTCTTTGCTTTTCGTTTTGTAATTTGCTTTCTCCGAAACCTTTTCGCAGAGCCCGAACCGGAACCGATCGTGTGTACCGATCCGAACGAAGTGTACGACGACTGTGGCCCTATCTGTGGCGACCGTACCTGCGCCAACCAGCGGAAGAATGACGTGTTCTGCCGGCGGTCCTGCATGGAAGGGTGCTTCTGCAAGGGTGGCTACGTGCGCAACAAGTCCCGGAAGTGCGTGCCGTCCTACATGTGCTCGTCCCTGGGCTAGTGCCGGCATCCAGCCCGCCTTCTGTCTTGTTTACTTTGTTTCAACAATAAAAGCATAACGTAATCGGTACTGAAACGGTTTGGTTGATAATGCACCTCGTGTGATCTTCATGTTTTTCATGTATAAGATTTTACGCAAGATCTCCATCAAACTGTCAACGTAATAAGAAATAAGCTTCATCTTTGGCTAGAATTCTAGATCTAGATCTTTGGAGTGCTTCTCTTCTCCACTAGAATTGTCGGTGTCGTTGATTGAGCAATCCAACATGAAATGAAAACAATTATTCTGTCAGTTTTACCAATGATTATCTGAATTTATTTCTCAGCTCTTAAGCTGCGTGCACATTTTCGTTTTGTTTTGTTTTTTGTTTTGTCGATTTTGATGCCCCGATGTGCAAATCCCGAAACATTCACCTTGGTCCAGTCGTCACCGTCTGCGGCTCACCCAAAAGCAATCCGAAACTGGCGTCCAAGGAATCTGCCAGACCTAGGGGAATCTCTGACACTTCGTTTGACTAATCTGTAAAAGGTTAGACTTGTTGATTGATTTCGTGTGTTGGGTGCTTATTGCTGGCCAGCAATTGTTTATTCACCACCAACCTTTACCACAGCGGTAGGCCGGAATGCACCGGCGCGATCTGTCCCGCACGTAGCCCTCGCGGCAGTAGCAACCCTCCACGCAATGTTTGGAGCACTGGATGTCCGAGCGTCGCTTATTGTCGCACGTGCGGTCGTCACAGGCATTGCCACAGTCGTTGTAGATTTCGCGCGGATCCGTACAAGCGATGCGTGGCGGTGCCGTTTCTAGCTCCTCCGTGGTCGTTTCGGTCGTCGGTTCTTCGGTGGTCGTTTGCTGTGCGGTGGAAGTTGTCGGCTCCGGCCTGGCAGCGTCCGAAGTGGCCGGCGGCTGCTGTTTAGCCGGCTCGGAAGTTGGCGGTGCTGTTGCTAGGGAAGCAAGAAAGCGAAGCTATAGTGCGCGGATGGAAAATTCTAAACCTCACAAAACAGTGATCCTTACCGCTGGTAACTTCTGGGTCAGGTTTTTCCGCTGGTATTGCCGCTATGAGGTGCAAGCTGCCGACTAATAGCAGCAAACCGAGCACGTATCGCGCCATGCTGGGGAACTTCTTCGCTCGCTGGCGGTGGCAAATCGAGTGAACGGAGGGAAAACAGAGGAACCCGGTTCGGTGACCATCTGAACTCATGCAGAAACACACACACACACACACACACGCACACCAGGGTACCAGGGTTGTTGTGTCTGGTAGTTGCAACCCGGTACCAGTTGTATCAACAGTCTGGTAAAAATGTTCCCTGTCGGTTAGATTGAGGTTCCCTTCTT
>STHB01034022.1:0-20774 GCA_018908115.1 Anopheles rivulorum
TGGCTTCTGGCACGCCAGCCACGGGTACGGTCGGTGTCATTCCACAGCAAGATTTTATGAAGCGCAACACCAGAAAGAAAATGGGTTCATTGTTTTTCACTCCCCTCTCCCACCACTCCCCACCCACCCATTAATGGGCCAGCTAGCATTTAACAACCGGAACAACAGTTTTTGGTGACGGTTTCCGTTCCGCCACCGTTGGTACAATCGTCAGCGTGATCATAAATTATGTTTTCTACATTTCACCCTTCCAACCCGCAGCACTAACTCTCTTCCCCCCCTCTCTCCCTTCTGGAAAGCCATCGCTCAATAATCTCGTACCGACAGCACGGTTGGTACGGTTTTTGGTGGAAATGGCGCTCGGTGAGTCAGTTTTTATCACCCAAAAAACCACCCACCATTGCTTACAGGGAGGTTAAAAAACCACACTAGCACATACACACATACCCTTCTTTGTTTTTGGGAGCGAGTATAAACGATCTGAAGCGGCAGTGTGAGGTGCCTTGATAGGAATTTATGTTAATCAAACATAATTGCCATTAAAAACCATTTTCATTTAACTCCCAACGACTCTTAAAGGATACCGAGAGAAGCCGGGGTAGCAGTGGTAGGGTAGAAGAAAAGGGTAAAGAAGGAAGGGAGGGAAGGGAGGTAAGTTAAAATGACATAAACGGGTTATGTTTAGGTGTGTTCATCAAATTAGTTACCATTTTCTCACTTTTCCGTTCGGGTCACTTTTTGGGAGGTTTTCCCTATTTAACCCACACGACCCAACCCAAGCAGGTCGCAACACCAACAACTATTAATTCGACCCGGGTACTAATGTATGTGTTTTGCCACCCGTACACAATTATTACAGTAATCCTTTCCAGCACTCACTTGCCGTGTCACGATAAGCGTGCGAGTGAAATGGCTTACCGGAAACGCTCGTAAAACTCCCATTCGCGGAAGCTTTATTCCTTAGTCGCAAATGCAAACAACAACAACAACAGAACTGGCACTAACAAAGCGTGACAAAAAGCGCCAAAAAAAGAGGGAATGAAAAAAACTCGGTCGTTTCATTTTAAAATCCCAAGTACGTCTTAATTCGTCCGTACAGTGTGTGCGTTGTTAAGGAGGCAATAAAATAAAAAAAGATTGGAAATGAACGGAACTGTAAGCGTTTTTTTAACATCCTTTTAGCTTTTTTTTTATTTTACTTGCGTCGGTCGGTGTACGAAAACCGAAACAAGAAGAAGGAGAGAAAAAAAGAGAGAAACCAGCAACCAAAGTCAAGTTGTTATCAATCAGCATTATCACACACGTACATGTCGCAAACGGGTAGAAATGTAGCGGACAAGGATGTTTTTTTTTTTGTTTGGGAAGCGGATGTGAGGGGATGCAGGTCTGGGGGGATGATTTTGTGTGGGGTGGTGGGCACAATTTTGTTGATCCGATCTGGTTCGGCTTTTAGCGTTTTATTGCTTGCCGGTGAAGAGTGGGGCTTTATGTTCGCGACGTGCCCCCGCGACGAGGGCAAGAAGTGCGGGGGTGGATGGGAAGGGAAGGGATGATTTGAATAAGCATAACCCCTCTCTCAACCCTCCCCCCGGCCCTCAGCAGAGACGCAATGTGCAATGCGTGAACATTGGTCGCTCCCAATATCAATTTGTAACAGTGCCGGGCGTCGTCGGCAGCGACAATAAAAACCTTGTATCGGGGATACAAGGAAGGGGCGGCAACTCCTTAAGCAAAACCTCCCACCTCCACCATCTTCCCACCACTCCCTCCTTTGAAGGAGCTTTGAAGTGGCCGGTGAGCATAGGAAGAGCATAAAAGAAGGATTCTTTTTAATAGAAAACAAATATTTACGCTCCGGCAAACGGTAACGCCGAGCGCACTCGTGTTTCTACACACTACGCAATAGCAGCCTTTAAGCAACGATAAAGCTGCCCACGGTCGCCGTACAGATCGCGCGCATTCCAAAACGGCGAGCGATCGAATCGCACCACTAGTAACTTTTGTTTCTATTTGTTTAGTTCCTGTCTCCTCCTGTTTACGCTTTTTCTATTTATCTGTCGGCCAGAGGTTTGGTATAGCGGATAAAGGCGGGTCAGTATCCAATCGAGTGCATGGTAAACATCGTAAAAATGTAGGATTTTGATCACCCGGTTTGGCGACCCGCTGGATGACGATGATGATGTTGATGGTGATGAGCCTGACGGCACGATTAGGATTAGTGTCGTACTGAGCAGCGATCCAGTAGAATGGGATGGAAGCATATATCCTGTGTGTGTTTTTTTTTATTCTTTTACTTTCGAGTTAGACACGCCAAGAAGGACAAGAAGGACACGTCGCATGCCTGCAGGAAGCACATAAAATCTTCGCCACGCTCAGTGTTCCAACAAGACAAACCAACAGGAGGAAAGTGTGCCGGGCCGAACTTCCGTGTCTTCCGAGACGAGAAATGTAATTTATTGCCCTCGTTTTGCATTACATCGGTTTGATGGAGCGGCTTTTGTAAAACTCGTGGGGGACCCGTTTGTTGAATGTCTGCCTTTTCGCCATTCCCTTCTCCAAGGTTTTTTTTCTGGCTTGTTGGGCCTCGGTACAGTCCTGTTGGCAGAAATTTAATTTCTACCGCACCGAGCATCCACCACCGATCGCTCAATCATTGACATTCCCTCAATTGCCGCATTGCCATATACTGGCCGAGACTACTCGAGACCGGGGCGCGTGCCGCCACAGCTTCTTTCGCTTCATCGTTTTGGTTTACGAGCTAATAAAAACATGCGTTTTTCGACCGACTTCCGCAATCGGGAAAGCAACGGGAAGCAAACGTGCATTGCGCATACATTTATGCATTTATTGTTTTCACGCAATTTTAACGGCCGGACAATCAATTTCTGCTGACTAGTTTTGCTTCGTTCTTGCATTTTTCTTTGCTTTAGACGAGTTGTGAAAGCATGATTTTCTTTTCCGGGACTTCCTACGGGCTTCCGTGAAGCTTGTTGTTGTTTGGGAAGAACTTTTATGTGACTCCTATTGACGTCGTTGCCGATTTTATAGCTAGCAGTTGAAGTCGGCATAAAGTACATTAATATGTTTTTGTTGAAGTTTTGCAAGGACTCTATAAGTTGGGATGTCCTGCCTTAAAAATATATTGGAACTGAAGTACCTGATGTTGCAGAATTCGCAAGAGCTTTCTCCGATACTATCGAAATTTTGGGGTGTTCTTCGAAAAGTATCTGCCAGTGAATCTTCCTTGATTTTGTTTTTGAGAAATCCTGGAGAAATACTTAAAATCAAAATCCAACAACATGCAACCAAAAAAAAAACCTTAATTTTATCCCATTATTTTCTTTTTCTCTCTCGCTCTCCAAATCCCAGGAAATCCAATTCTACAACCAATTTCTTCTACCGCTGGCGTAATTTCCGGCTCGAACGTCCTTCTTTGGGGCAAAAATCGTAATAAACGGGACAAGGTAACTGAGAAAAAAAAATCATAAGAAAATCACTCTCCCGCACCAGAACTCCTGCAGAAGCTGAGCATTGGATTGTTTTATTATTGTCGTCCTGCCTAATGGCCTGGGTGTCTCTGCTTTTTTTTCTTTTGTCGCCTTAGCCTGAATTAGACCGAAGCCGTGTTCTGTCTCCCTCTGTAAGAGCATTTTGGACAACACCCATTTGTATTCCGGCTACTTTTAAATACTTCGATTGTGTAATCGTAAAATGACGCCATCCGTCGGGCGACTGGAGTTGGGCGAAAGCGATTGGAGGTTTGGCGACACAAGATTCATTTCAGTGCGTCCGTTTAATCGAATCATCTTCATTGAACTCATTTTTCGCACCGCAATTTGCCTTTCTCCCCCAGCCGGTGGTGGGTCGTTATTCTTGGCGCGTATCAAACATCACCTCGAATTGCGGGAAAACTGGTGGATGGGTCCCATTTTTGGAAAAAGGAACGAACTGCCAACCGTGATGTAGCATCCCTCTTCCGGCAGCATAATTGACATTGATTTGACCATTAGAGAGGGTATGGGACAACCAACTCTGCCTCAGGATTTTTTTCCATTTTGACATTTTTTTTTATTCAAGCCATCAGGACTTTTCGCCCAAAAGGACCAAAGTATGTCATTTGTTGCGTATTGCGCCTTTTTCCTGTTTTCTTACTAGGAGCCTAGTTCCAGGTCCCCCTACTCATCCACATAAAACACCCCGCAGGATACGGATGTCGTTTGCTGGCTGATGAGATCTCTCTGCGTAGGTAGGAAAAAAATGGAGCTGGAAAACCAAGCGAACATCTGGGATCTCGGAGTCGTAAAGTTGTATAGCTCATCCAAGAGCACCCAGCAGGACGTTGTTGAGTGTTGTGCTTGCACACGGTCCCCATTTCGCTGAAGGGGTGGCATTCAATCTGGATGCAATTTTCCAGCTTTCCAATGGTAACAAGCTGGACTGGTTCTACTTGACCGATAAGGATCCAAAATAGCAGCGCCTTAGGACGTCCGCACATAGCAAAAAATTGTGTCGAAATTTGAATACTCACTGCGGCGTGTGTGCTGGTTCAGTCGACGAGGTTTTCTCTACGCACTTTGCCGAAAAGTACTCTCGATAGGGAGCTTATTTTTATGATCGAAACCAGTACCGAAAATAGAGGAAGAGAGAGAAAGAGAGAGAGAGAGCAGGCAACCTGGTATGAAAAAAATGGAGCAAAAAGGATACCGGACAAATGGATAAATTGGAAGTGTGATTGCAATCGTTGGGGTTGTAGAGAAAGAAAGAAAGAAAAGCAGGCGTTTATGATTATTTCGCATTTAAATTTCGATTCCAATTTCCCGAGACGATTGCTGATGGGAGATGTTCGCTACACCAAGCACCAGTCGAAAGAAAGTACGCCGCTGCCGCTTGGTGCGAGTTCGGTGAGAGTTGATTTTACGATGAATTTCGGTTTGATTTTTACTGTCGCTTGGTGGCTTGAGTATCACCACCGGAACACTTTGCTTGATTAGTGACAGAAGCCTTACTTTGGCTTTTGACATGAAGTTTTAAAGCGTTGATTTTTTTTATTAAAAATTTATTAATGATTTCTGCAACGATACATCCAATCAGCTCGACATTGTTTTGTAACTGTAGCAAAAAACAAAACACACACACATGCACAACAACACAAAAGGCGAAACATTAATCTGCAAATGAGAAACAAACATATGGCGACTACTTGCTGAAGCGCGAAACCGAAACTGCGTCCGATACTTCATCAGCAGCGACCGCGCGACGATGAAAGGATTGCGTTGTGGATATTTTAATTGAATTTATTTATTTCTGTTGCCTTTTTTTTAAACGTTGTTGTACCGTCGTCATGCACACCATCGCTGGAATCGTATGTAAAAATTACACAAAAACCCACCCTTTGTGGATGGGGGTTGCTGTACCGAAACTCCAAACGGGTGACGGGCGTGTAGCGCATTTCCTGTCCGTAGCTAATGAGACTCGAACTATTCAGGCGTCAAAAGGATCATGCCAGAGGGATTCGGTGGCAGAGGGAAGGCGAGGGAGAGTGGGCGGATTTTTGCGTGGTTGAAGTGGTTTTGCTAAAAACCCACCGCACATATGACACATGCTGCCACATCATGGCATCACGTGGTCAGTTTCCGCAACAGAGGGAATCTATCGAAAAGGGTTACTACTCCCACACACATATGGATATCAGTGCATCCATCTTGCGGTAACGATGGCAGCCTCGACACTGGAGAGTGTGGACGCGCGTGTGGACAAATTGTGTGCTCAACCTTCGTGTTCGTCGCTTGCTGATGCTAATGGTTAACCGAATCCTTTGATCTTTCACCTTCCGCTTTCTGGTTCGCAAACCCTTGGGTATGTTTTTTTTTTGGAAATACGGAAGGAGAAGGAGGGGGGGGGGGGAGGATGGAAGGCAGAATATGTGCGATATGGATGCTCTCCGTTGTTCACCGACCGTGTCCTTGAACGAAAGATAACGACAACAACAGCAGCAGCAGGGTTGTACGCAAATGGATAAAAAATCACTCACTCGCTTCGTTCGCTCACTTTGACGGGGTAATTGTTCATAAATGGATGTCCACTCGCTATGCTTCCTCTTCCGGTCAGCCACCCACAACCTATATCATCCCCCTTCCGCCCTCCCTTCACCTCGCACCCCGCGCACGTGGTAATGTCGCTTGAAGCGCTTTCAATTGACCACCGAGTTGGCACGTTTGGGTATGCTGGACAGCATTACGACCATCACTGGGCAGGCAGGCTGTGTTGGTGTGTGGAAACTGCCAGGGGGTGTTTTTTGCGGCACGTACTGTGGTATACGGTCATTTATGCATCGCTAAACAGCTTAATTAATCTTTCACGGATTCATTTGCTTCCTGGAAGCTGGCAGCCACGGGGTTCTGGCCAGTTTCGGTTCGCTTCCGTTGCACGGTCCGGTTCGGTTCCTGCACGTAGATCAGCACGTGGACGTGGCCAGCATGTGTTTAGGGATTTTACACAGATTTTTTTTCTCCAAATTTGCTCACTTGAACCTGTCAACGGAGAGCTCATCACATCGGGTAGCTAGAGAATATCCCCAAGGGATGCCTTCGTGCTATTCGTCGGATCTTTCGCAAATCTATTGTTTGTACATCTTCTACCGGCGTCAGAGTAATCAATTGCCAAAGTTCTTCCATCGTGCTCAGTGGCTATTGTAAAAGAGTCAACTGTTTGTCCGGCGCTTCAAAGCCAAATAAAGATTGCACGAGCTTCTTCAGCAGAACACAAAGCTGTCCAGGAAGCTCACAGATATCTCACAACCAACAAAAAGGTACCAAATAACCAAACCACCTTGCGCACATGGTGTACCGTGTCACAACAAGGGCTTTATCCTCAAACTACTGCCGCTTCCGGACCGATCCGATACATTGTCCGAAGCAATCGAACTAGATCCGGAGCCGGGCACACAAGGGTGAGTGTGGGCCACCCGCACGGACCGGTTACACAAAGGGGGATAACTGCTATCGACAGTTTGTATTTATTGAGATTTATGTCTCGCATGCCGGTGCAAAAAGTACAGTTGTCCAATTTTCAAATTTAATCCTTATGTTCTAGGGTGGTGGGGGTGGCACAACGGAATGTGTGTGTGTGTATGTGTGTGAGGATAGTATGGAGTGCATCACGTCAAATTGTCTTACCAGTAAGTATCCGATTGGGGTTTTATGTCCCCAAACAAGCCCACATTGTTGCTGCACTATGATGCTGTTGTGCGGGTTGCCTACCTTTCTGCCTACCTAGTTTTGCTCGCAATGAGTAATGTTCGCTCTAGCGAGTGTTGGAGCG
This sequence comes from Anopheles rivulorum, assembly GCA_018908115.1. Taxonomy (NCBI): domain Eukaryota; kingdom Metazoa; phylum Arthropoda; class Insecta; order Diptera; family Culicidae; genus Anopheles; species Anopheles rivulorum. Next base: position 7,321 of record STHB01034022.1, read on the forward strand.
AGCGGGGCGATGGGGGGCGGGGGTATGGGGTAAAATTAATCTTGCCAGCCCATACCAGCAGCGCTGCCCGGCCTAAACATTCTGACTGTACAATGCTGTGCGGCGGAAAAACGGAGAATGCGTGCAGTGCTACAAAGTAGCCAATGGGTGCTAAGATGTCCACCCTAAGTGCCAACACAAAAGCCGTTTTCTTCCATGCGGCTTCTCTTATCTTGCTTCTCCTTCCGCCCGGTTTCCCCTTCGCCCGCTTTAAACGCTTCACATCCATCATGTGCTGTGCTGTGGTACAGAGATGTGTTTCGGCTTTATCGTGTCCACATCTCCACATGTGCCACCGATGCAGAAAGATGAGTCGCTACTGCCCTGCCGCCCGTGTAGCCGCCCGTCTGGCCACTGGATACAATCGCCCAGCCATCCCATTTGTGAGTGTGTATATGCGTGCGGGCTGATGGACCGTGCGACATTGTGATTTATTACCGGACAAAATTATAATATTGTCCATTCTGGTTTTTCCACTACCCATCACTCTTTCTCTCTCTCTCTTTTGTGCAAATGCAAACCTCATCCCTTAATAATCTGGCCAGTAACGTATCTACGGTTAAATTTAATCGTACACGAATGGTTGCGAATTTCGCAAAGTGTCCTTTCGCCGCTTTGATGCTGCAATTGGGACGATGCCTTCCTTCACACGTTGAGTGTGTGGTTGAGCCTTTCCGTAGCCCACCGACATGCATCTGCTGCCCCTCGTATCCTGGCAGTCATACACCCACACATACAAACACACACACACACACACACATACACACAGTTGAACCATTTGGCGAAAAACCTCTTTGGGCGATATTAGGAAAATGCATTTCCTGCACTTGCACCGCTATCTGCTTGGGTAGGATAATTTCCTTCAACCTTAACACCATACGCAACAGCTTGCCATTTTCCGGCACACAAGCACCAGGGAAACAGATACTCGGCGTGCCAGCGTGATGTTTTAGAGAGAGAGAGAGAGAGCGAGAGAGAAGGTGCATTTACAATTGCAATTGCATCGCAGGGGGTTGATCGATCCGCACACACACAAATCCTAAGACTGCATTTGACAAGCACGTGAGGATGGGAAGGATGGTGGCGTGTGTGTTGTCGATAGCGTGTCGATGAACTGCCACCAAAATGGCCGGCATCCACCCACACTGGCTGGAACGGATACGGTCAATACCAGGGGGTGATGCATTTTAATGCGTTTTTAAATGAAATTAAAACACGAAATATTGCGCCTTTGTTGCCTGCGCTGCCGAACTTCAAACGGCCCGGAAGTGGTTTACTCGTGGTGGCACTACGAAAAAGGGTGTAAAAACAGATGTAAATACTGTACGGCTTCTTCCTGCCCGCACGTGTGTACATGTAGCGGCTCGTATGTGCAAGCATTTGGGAGAGTGTTTAAATCATTTTTGTTATCATTCCATCATCCGTAATGATGGCCGGAATGAATTGGCCGTAAAGCGCTGTCAAAAGGGATAACGCACAAACGCTAAGGGTGATGCCAGGAAACAACACATCCAACCCCCCCCCCCTCGTTTACCGCCCTTTTTCCTCCCACCTCCATCCCACCCCTGGCGTGTGTGCACGCTTTTGCATAATGGAAGCTGATGATTGATTTCCGCGATTGATGAGTGACTAACGTTGTTAAAACGCGATCAAAAACGCGTGGCGTCCGAAATGGCGTTCAAAGGCGTCAAAGTGCGGTGCAATTTATTGGCGCAATACTGTCGAAACAGGGGAGAATGAGAAGGGTGAAGGGAGAGGGGGAGGGGTTTGGAGAGACGATCAAGCGGGAGGCTGTACAAGCTGCCCCCCCCCCCCCACACCACGTAAGCAGTTGATGGACTTCGCACAAACAAAGTGGCAATTTGCTCGTTTGCCGTGGCGCAACGAACCAAAATTTTGCAACAATGTGCTTACAAACCGCCGGCGCCGGGTTGCAAGCAAGGTGGCTACCGATGGGGCCATAACGTGGGTGGGTGGGTGTTTGTGAAAACATTTTTCCGGCCCTGGGAAAATTTTGGGCAACGGTGCTGCCGGTGCCCACGCGTACCACGGCACCGGGCACACAATCTGCACACATTGTTTTGCGAACGGATTGCGATTATGCAAAGCGCAATGTTTTATTTATGCTGACGTGACTATGCTCGTGCACACACGTCTGTGTGTATGTGCGTGGGTGCTTTTCCTTGTTGCGCTGTGGTCTCATAACTCAACGGTTAATCCTGTTTGGAAGTGATTGCCACGTAAATGGAAGGGATCCACGCTATATTCCCTCGAGAGGTGCCAAAGTGATACAGGTGCAGTGTTTTTGTTAGCAGGTTTGTTTTCTTTTCCGGTTGTGTGTGTGTGTGTGTGTGTGTGTGTGATTCACGCTGTCGTTGGGAGTTCTTTGTTCTAAACAGTATAGGAAATGTAGAGCGAATGTATGTGATGCATTGTCATTTTACAGCACGGATGCATGATGTTGCATTTGATATTTTATGTGAATCATTCCTCGAGAACATTTCTGGTGCCGTGACCAGGATTTGCTCTTTTTCTTTCCGTGTGAATGTACGCGCGTTACAAACGTCAAATCGCATAATTTTAAAGTATTAAAAAAATTAAGAAATAAATCACCATTATACACAGCAACACGGCTCAACAACGGTTCGGCGTAATTATTCATTGCAAATTGGTAGCATTTGAATATTCTAACTAATGCTTTACTCGGAATGACCACGCAGCCATCCCGAAAGTGATTTACGCCTGCTTGCCGGTCGAGTGCAAAACGATTCCATCGCTCGAACGGTCAGTTGCAGTACAATCATTTATTCAACCGTACAGCAAAAAAAAAACACAGAAAGTGTCACTGCAACGATGATGTTAAACAAAAGCTTTGGAGAAAAAACACACGGAGAGAGAGAGAAAAGGGATGAATTTGTACCGTTTTGGCTGCTGTGTTTTTCTTTCCTTCTTCGAACGATTTGGACTGAAACGTGGAGGGTAAAAACAGAGGAAAAAAAGGAATATCCTTAAATGAATTTAAACTAGGTAATGGGATAGGAGAATCAAGCGAATGGGAAGCAAAACATACGAGCTCGCAGCTTCGCAATGAGCAACACAAAAATAAGGGCAAACCCCTAAAAGGGAGGAAATGAAAGCAAAAAAAAGGGAATCAAACCAAATTTCATCACGCTTGACCATCCGTGCACGGGATGAATTGTGTCCTGGCTGCTTTTTTCCTTCTTCCTCCTTTTCATGCGGTCGTTTTTTTTTTTCGTCCATGTCACTTTGTCGCTTTGGCTGGCTTTGAGAGGGTCCTTTACTAAACACGCCACTGCTCACGGTTTCTTTCTCTCGGCTCACACAACGCCTGTTGCTGAGGCTGTTTGTTTTGTGTTTCCTTTTGCTCGCCCGGTGGCTTTCGCGAACCCCTTAATGAACTGACCAGGCGAACCCCACAAACCCGGTGGGTTGTGCGTACAGACGTACCCGGGTCAAGAGGACTACTCGGTGCCTGTGTCCGGCAGAGGAACATCGCCGATGACATTAATTTCAATTAACTTAAATACCATTTGACTGCAGATGAAAATGAATTACGCCGAAACGCGGAAGCGATTGCGAGGACTCGGTTCAAACCGTATTGTGGCAGGATACATCCGTGCCGTAAGACACACTCACACTTGCAGCGCACACTACGCACATGTGACCGTTGTCGGTTGCACTTTCCCGCTTGTTTGTTTATACGTCACGAGTTGGTTACTTTGTTCCTTTTTATTTGTGCTCTTTTTTTGTTTCTCTTCCTGGTTTACTTCGTTCTGGGAGTTTTGTAATTTTCCAACGAAAACCCATTCTGGTGAGTGCTTTTTTTGTTTGGTGCACGGAGGAAAACGGGTAGTTTTTTGCTATGCTCACGGTTTTTTATTTAGCTTGGGGACATGTTGCAACCGAAGCATTAAGCGTGCATGACAAGTAACGTTTTGTAATCTCGCTTTGCCCAGTCACGCGTAAGGAACAGACATCTCTATATATGTGGTCACTTTGAACATTTAGCCATGTTTTTAGTTGCTTTTTTTTACATGTAAAATTTAACCAAACAAACTCCCAAAGGAAGGAATGAAAAGTAGAAAAAAACATTGAAACGAATCTAGCTTTACTTCATTGACACGGGAAACAGCGAGCAAGTAACGAAAAACCCCGTAAAAGATGACACCGTACCGTTGCGCGTTGTGATGATTTTTCGTACCATCAGCAATCCTCCCAATAATGGTTACGATGGTTCCTATGGCACATGCAGCATTATCCAATTTCGTTACAGCCTTCATACGTTAATGTGATCCTATTTTTCTCTTCTCATTTGTCTGCGCTCGACCGGATTAGGTGTGCTGTGCCGCTGTCCGAAACATTACACCAAAAACTGGAGGGATTGTTTGTTTTCGCTAGTTGCTGTTAGACTAGCGCTGTAATATGGCATGTCAAGTGGACGATTGGTCGTTGAGCAAATTAATGAGCGCTTAAATGAGATTTATCGCAACACTTACTGGGTTGTGTAACATGACAAAGCAGCCAACAGGAGGATATTCTCATCTGTCCTTTGCTTGTTGGCTTATTCACTATAGCGTAAGATTTTAGGGGATTTGTCTTGGTGTTTGTATTACCTATGAAGCGATTTAATATTATTAGTTTTAGACTCGTTGGGTGGATTAGACGACAGGCTCATGGATTTTGAGGTTAAGCAGCTAGTATAACTCCAAGAACTTGAAATCTAGAAGCTTCCAGTTAGTGGAGTTTTTTCTAATGTTCCAATAAATTCTGCAGTATCCTTGAATTTCCAGAGTACCAAAAGTTTCGTTTAAACCAACGATGCACTCCAATAAATCTTCTTTAGAAGTGACTCGTCACTCTGAAGTAACTCAATAAGAAAATTACCGTCCAAATGTGATATAAAATTCAAACGTAAAACAACACGTATGCCACTCCTTCCACTTCCAATTGGTATTTTCCACACCTGTTTGCTTTTCGGCAAATGTGCAAAAGCAAATAAAGCCCACAAAGCATGTAATAATTTTGCAAAAAATGCTAACGTAAGCTTCTTTACAAGAGTCGTCACGATTAGACAGCATGCCTGAGAAGGGTAGCGTACAGCAAAAAAAAAAAAAAAAACAAAAAATACACCCATTGACCTGACACGTTCGTCAAGTTCTACATCGCAATATTAATACCATCCTTATCCCAGGCCTGTCCCAGACTGAACACGGATGGAAAGAGAGAGAGGAAAAAAACCGAACGGCTCCTCCAACTCCTGGGACATGGGTATCGAGTTTCATGTAAATGTCACCCTGATTTTACACGTTGATTTATGAATTGCCGGGGTCGGAAGCTGCCACAGCGCGCGCCGAAAACGGCGGAACCGTGCGGAGAACCGTCAGATCATTACACGATGGCCCGAGCGATGGCATGTCGAAGGGTGTGGTTTCGCTGTCAATCAAAAGCGCTGTTCCGGTCGGTTGGGCGTCGTACACACCGGCACAGTGACCCCCACGATTTACACTAAACGGGTAGCGCAGGCAGTATGCAAAACCAAAGCAAGTTGGGATCGTGCTTGTTTCGCTTTTTTCCCTTCTTTCTTTCTGTCGTAACAAGTGCAACACAAAGGAGAAGAAAGCAAAATTATACACACACATACACACACTAGGGGTGAAAGAAAGCAAATATAAAAAAACAACAACGCGTAGGGGTGGATTTGAGCTGAACAATCATTCAAATCATCTCGGGAAATGGTTCACCCACCAATCGGTGCCTGGTCGGTAAGCATTACAACTATTTAATTTGTTCCCATTCCCCTCGGGGGTTCGTCGTCAGCGACACTGTCAAGTCTTTTCCCTTTCGGCCGGTCGGCTTACTCCTCCGCGTCTCGGTCCTATGTGTTACCCATTTCCTGCAGGTAGTTGCAGGCAGGATTTCCGGCACCTTCAGCATCTTCACGGTGGCCTCTTGTCAGCGGATGCGTACGAACGCGTGCGATTGATGGATTCACCTCGCCGGAGAACGAGAGTCGGAGAGTCAGGCAGTGGTCTTTCATTTGCATACAGAGTACGCATCCCAAAAAGCGTTTGCACAGCCATGGGTGCCTTGCCGGCTTATCACTCTGGCGCGTTTCGCGCGCTATCATCAATCTCCAGGGCGCTATCACGAGCCCACGGATCGATTACGGTAAACCCCTTTTTTGTGGGTTGATGTTTGGCGGACAGGCCAGGAACCAAAGTGTTGCACGGTGGGCAAAACGGGCCGGAAAATCATCAATCAAGCGGTGGTTTGATCGGTTGATAATTTATGCCACCTTTGCGGGTTGTGAAGGCGTAACTTTCGAATGTTTTTCTGGTTGCTACAATTGCTGAACTCGCTTGGATAGGATTTCCGTGAGGGGGCAGTTACTTACATATTAGCTATGAATTTCTTATGAATAATATGGAAATCACTCTGTGCGTGTGCTCTGTATGAAGGATTTTCAGTTGGCATCGTTTTACAGAAGAAAGCGTGAAAATCTTTTGTAAAAATTTGAAGGTCCTGTGGAATTGTTGAAAACTGCAATGTTAGGTTTCGACGTCCCCGGTGGTCACATCCCAACCAGTCCTGTTTGCATCACATTGTATTGGTTACGGCAAGAACGAGCGCAAACAATCACCGCAATGCTGGTGACCACATGTCCACCGAAAAACGGGCCAGGGACAATCAGTAGCCAAAACCAAACCCACCCAGAGCGACTGATAAACTGTTCCCGCTGGGTTGCGTTGCACTTATCGGCATCCACAAACACGCAGGTAGCCGCACCAGATAACCGACCCAGCGATGGTCCGTTGTCGCCACACCGGAGGTGGCCCTTGACCGGCACGGTCCGGGAGTGGGACCTTCACCGACATGTTTATTTAGCAGAAATCTTCACCTCCATGGGTTCACAAGGTCGAAGCGGGTATAATGGGCAACCGTGACTAAACCACTGCCATTACATACGGTGCGCTCGGGTAAAGGCCCATGGTGATAGTGCTAAAGTCACGCCAACGCAGGAAAAACAAGTTGTCACAACTTCTGGCCGCGAAGGAAGCTACCAAAGCGGACGGATGGAAAGTGATGCGGAGTCGGTGGTGTTTCATGCCACACGCCCACCCGCCGCTATGGATGGTTTGTTTTTTTTTTTCTTGTTTTTTGTTATCCCAGGTCGGTCCGTTTGTCGGTCAATTGTAGGCTGAATGTTTGCCGGCAAATGGGTTTCGGTTGCGAAACGGCAGATAATAGACTTATAGACCCCAGGGGAAAAGGACCTTGAATATCAGGAGTAAACAAAAAAAAGGCTCGTTAGAAGCGGAAAGTGTTGTACACCGTTGTTTCCTTTGCTTTTCTTTGCTGAATGTCATCATGCACCAATAAAATTAAACACGCCCGAATGAGCGCACCAAGTGGCGGATATGCATTCTGGTTGACTTCCTGGGTGTTCTGGGTGTCCCTGGAAGAAAGATAATGACAGCTCAGTAATGCCATAAAGCCCGGTTATGGAAGCGACTGTCTGGCAAGGCATCGCATCCTTTGGGTGGATTGTGAGTTCCATCCAACGCAAGCGGAATGGTGCTGGAAGAAACAGCAAACAGGGCCATATCCTGAGTAGTCTTTGTGTGCGGTAGGTGCTCATCAAGCACACGGGAGGATGTGATAATTGAGCGTGTTTGACAGACGGCCAGCAATGTCCTTGCTGCAATAATTGGTCCTGGTGCATCACAAACAAGCATGTCCTGCAGATGAAGGCTTCTACTGCAAGACATGCTACATTTCCCAGGCGTTCTGCTTGTTCTGCGCAAGGAGCAGATACAGCAGCAACTGGAATTGCTTCATTAATGACCTAGCTGGTAATGGTTCCAGCCGGCCGGGCATTAAAAACGCACTAAAATTCATCGTCTCCATCTTATAGCCAACGTCAGCGACGGTGGTGAGGGTGAAAATTATAAATACCACCAACCAAACCCACCCGTCGCAACCCTTTTTCTTGCAAATTCTTAAGAGCATCCAACGACAAAAAAGCAACTCCGTCCAAGCAGCAAAGCTGCATCGAACGAAGAGTTTGAGCCTCATTTGGTGTCATAATTTCCGGCCCGTAACAGAAGGTCCCTAGCGACGACCTGGACCATATCATCGCCTAAGTCCCCATTTCTCGAGGCTGCTTTGTGAAGCGAAGGCAGGGCAGGCACGGCAAAATTTAATTAAATTTTATAGCGCATCCTGGTGGTTAAACTCTTTTTTCTTCTGGATGTGTGTGTGTCTTATTTGCCTTTTTGCTGCATCTCTGCAAAAAAACGGGAAATCTGTTAAGCCCGGAAACACCACCAAACAAACCCCTAAGATGGGCCCATTGCTCCCCGCCCGCGATAAGACTAATGGCGTTCTTCAAGCGCCAGAAAAAAAAATGGAAATGAATACATAACTGCGGAATCTAATTTGCCTGGCACGAAACATTCAGCGCGCGGCCTTGTTTCGGCTGTCTGTTTCTGCGTAGGGTAATCCTATTTCTCATCTGTTCAATCCGTTTTGCTCAAGCGTGCGTCAAGATGCGGGCGCAAAAGGGAAAGGATTCATTCGCAAAGGAAAAGGCCATAAAACACGCCAACACCGATACTCGGTATCGGTGCGGGCTAAACAGGAAGGAAGGCAATTTTTAATAACTCTAATATCCGCCGGCGCATAAATCGGTAACCCGGGGGATGGCGCTGTAAAATCGGCTTTTATTTCGGTTGTTCTGATCACCACCGACCTGGGCAAGGATTAGTTTCCCATCATCGTGTCAGCGTCATTTTCATCGTTGCCGCTGCTTCAAAGCATATGGCCCCTTCTTCAAAGCAAGGAACGGCACTGGTTGGGCACTAATCTGAAGATGGCAAGCGCTACTTCACGATTGCTCGGGGGGACACTCGCGCTGCCGCATGCTCCGGACAACTTCGTGTTCCGTTTGATCGATCGTAAAAACGGGATCAGACCATCCGGCTACGACTTTGCCTACTTTTACTACATCCGGTTGTGTTTTTCTTTTGGTGAATCGAATCCTTAACCCTACGGCTTCTTTTAATCTAAACCACCAGCGTTTTGGAATGGGGTGCCCACTGTGCCGGAGAAGTGTTTCTGTGTAATTAGATTTTCTTTGGGTGGGAAAGAATATTTTTGCCATACGAAATAATGAGTCCCGTTGCAAGCACATGAAAAGTCTAATGAGGCTGCGTGAGCTAACTCATAGCGTTAAGTGACTCACAAGAACTAGGAAATGGGTTAGAACTTTATATCTGTAATCAAAAAATTGGTAAAATATGTTTATCTCAGAAGCTTCTCGTAAGTGTGTAATGACTTGATAGGCCTCAGCATGTCATTAGAGCGACACCAAACAAACTAAAGTTTGAAGCAGCCTTAAGGACACCAGTCTTATGAGACGAATGCAAGTTGGGGAAGAAAGATCTCTATACATTCCCCCTAATTAACGAATGACGAATATGTTGTGCACCTTTCAACAGTCAATCGTTCAAGCGGCTGGTATAAACACGCTGTCAGTGATATATCTCTACGACACACAGCGAAGGGCTCTTTGGGCGCTGTAATTCCCTGTTCCGTGTGCGTATGCGTCATAAATATTTCTCAAACAAATCATTTGTCATCCGATCGATTTTCAAACATTCGCCAAACAGTGCCTTTTTCCGATTCTGCACTGCACTCCACGGTCATCATTTTCCCCCCGAAACCGCCACAAACCGCGGGCTGTAAAGTGATAAAAATAAAATCCAGAATATTCTTGGTGCTGGAACGTACAAAAAAAAAAAATAGCAAAAAGGGTTGCTACGGTTTGGTCCCGGAGAGTACAATAGCGGAGATCAACAGAAAATGAGGGCCAGATTGGATTTGAGGAGGAAAAAAAACTGGAGAAGAAGAAAACACGAAGGCTCCGAACATAATGAACCACTATTTGCTAGCATCCATTGAGGAAACTTGCCACTTTGGAAGCTGCTTTATTGTTGTGATATTGTTCACCCCTCCCATCCACTCCCCCTCCCCTTTCAGCCCTCTTTCTCTTTTGTATATGTGTGTGTGTGCTCGTTTTGAACCCTTGGTACCCTTCGCTTTTTTTGTTGCAGTTTTGGTTTTCCCCTCTCGAGCCGAGTGCTTTCAGGCAATCCAATGCAATGCTTTGCGGTGGTTTCGCTCAATGTTTGGCATTCTACATGTCGGGTTGCGCTTTGTGACAGTTTTTGCCGAAATAATCGAAATGATTGATTTGCTGGTGGAAAAAATAGAAAAAGAACACCCCGCTCACACATGGGCAGAGGAGGAAATTTTAAGGGGTTGCTACGTGACAGGGCGAAGATGACGGGATTTTAAAGTGGCAACCATGTCGGTACGGTAATTGTGTACCGATCGGAAAACGAGCAAAAGGCGCCCTCTTTCTCTATTTTTTTTTTTTGTCGTACACTGCTGGTCAACCTTAGCGTTTGCACGAACGGGAAAACAAATGGTTATAAAAAAACAGGGGATGTTACGGAGAAAATACAATGTATTTGCGAGTTGATCGCTTAAACTCTATTAGTCAAGGAAAAGAAGTTGAGTGAGCGTTTGCAACCGCATTGAAGTGCTTGCTCTCTATTACGCTTTTCTCTTATGGCAAATTTTCCTTAAATAGACCGCTTAAGAAGCATGCTAATGGTTTGGTTTCTAATTTACTATTTGGGGAGTTTTTTTACTTAAAAATTTTTGAAAATTGAAAACGGGGAAAAAATATGCCAAAGGTACCCAAATACTGATGGATTCCTTTCGCTAGTTTTTTCGATTCTTGGGACTGGATAAAGAAGTCTCCAGGACAAAAAGACTTTCAAACACCTCTACTCCAATGTTCTTTAGACTGTAAACGATGAAACATTCGAACACATTTTTGAGAGTCGGTGCAGTTGAATTCTTCGTACTAGAATGGCTTTCATGTTGAGTTTTGCTGCAGTTTTAGGATCGATGTGCGTCAGTTCTGAAGTAGTGAATCTAAAGGAAGAATAATATTAACTTCCCAATGGTCTGAGCCTTCTCAAGACTCTGGGATCTGTGGACTGCTGATCATTAGATCACTGGATAGAATACAGTAGAATAGGATCCAGAGCACTCCAGTTTAAAGTTTTACACTACTCAGTTGTTGAGGAGGACATCCTTCAAGACATGGACAGTAAAAAACTTGGAGTTGAGAACCATATTATTCTTAATGACTTCATGCCAGGCCTGATATAATCGAAGATACTCTGAATATCTGCATCTCTTACAAAAAGGTGAGCTGGATAGTAATGACCAGTTTCTAGGAGGCGTCACAATCTACCCTATTAGCAGAGTACTACCCGAGAGTCTGGGAACTCTAATTCTGACATGTTTTTGTGTCTACAGGCACTTATGATTACTCTTCAGAGGCTAGATCTAGATTTTTTGTGTGGCTATGTACAAACATTTTTCCTTTTAAGCAGAAGTTCTTCAAAGTGCCCCTGCATGCTCAAGTTATCCTTCTGTTTCCGATGCTGGTAAACATCCGCTCGTCAATCGAATTATCGTGACGGTGGCTGGTTCCAATTCCACGCACGTTCCTCATCAATTAGTCAAACATATACAAATTAAACAACAAAGCGCAACACGATTGCTAACCACCGTTTTGTGGTTCGCACAAACAAGCAGCAAACCCTTGCGCGGAAAAAGAAGGCGAAAGAAAGTACTATTGGACAAACCCAAGCGCACACAAAAGACGTTTATTAGCAGGGCAGCGAGCTGTCAACTTCGTTCGATGCCACTCGGTCACGGGTTTCAAGAAGCATCTAGGGATGTTTTGTTCTTTTAAAAGAAAAGAAAGAAACATCACTCCCGATAGGGTTGCGTAACTTCGCTTCTTCGATTAACCGTCGGCCGTAACCCCTATGATTAATCGCGATGCAGCCAGCGAAATAAGTACACAGAGTCACCCGAACGTTCTAAACGGCGCAAAGTCAAGCCGCAAGAAGCTAAACCCCCGGGTAATGGCAGTGCTCCATAGTAATGGTTTTGTGATTCCCGCATTTTCGCGTACCGGGATTAGCCCGAGCGCGCGAGATGGCATCGATTACCCGTAATCGTTATTTTTTGTGTGTTCCCCGGCGAAGGATTAAAAATTCAATGCCAGCAAGATAGGGTGAAGTGAACAAAGTCGCCCAGCAACTTACCGAGTTTGATTGATTTGATTGATGGTTTTGGGATGGAGATGCTTTACAACTTTCCTGCCTTTTGGAATCCTTTTCTTTTATTATTGTTATTATCGATCGATAGCCCGGGTCTCTAGGGAGCGATTTTGCCGACCGGCGGCACCAGCAGCAAGAAAGGATGCTATTTTGTCTGGGAAAAAAGAACCCCAGCAAGGATACGAAAGGGAAACGAAAGTCAGGATTTTCGGTCGGTAAGTCAAGAAAGTGAATTGGCTTTTTTATTGTTATTAGTGATGTTCGCATGTGAAGTTAGGAGCAAACCAAAAAATACGCTGATGCCAACGGTGCAAAACGCGCTTCATGCAATTAGGCAGATAATTAACACAACAACAGTAAATAAATCACCGTAAAGTGGCAACAGTGCGCAACAATGGTGGTTGATATGTGTATTGTGGCACACTGCCTCAGCACGTACCGTAGCTTGCTACCTTCAATTGGTGTAAAAATTCCTCAAAACAACAAACAATAAAAACAGCCAAACGATTAAACGTGCGCTAGCCGGGCGCGTAGCAAAAATCCTGGGAAAACGGATCCTACCTTCATCTCCCCAATATTGATTGAATTTTCTGCAAAACAAAGCAATGAACAGAACAACAAACTATATATAGGAAAGGAAAAGGAAAATACATTCAAGAAGTGGGTGATTGCGCTTGTAGCGGAAAAACCCCGCTTGAACGGGGGGAAAACGTAACGTAAATTTAACGGCGCCAGTTTTATGCTGCCAATCAGTTTATAGTGATTTTTATGCTCGCCAATGCGCTGCACTGGTTCACGGGGTGGTAGAGAAGGAAGACATGAGAGTGGAGAGGAGGAGGAGGAGGAGGATGAGGAGGAGGAGGAGGAGGAGGAGGAGAAACTAGCGGCCACATGCAGCATTCAAAATCACGTACGCGTACTTAAAATCAGCAACCATTCGATGACGACAAAGCACACACACAGCAGCATCTTGTTGGGGGTGTGGAAGGAAAACCAGAGGAAACTATAAACGCCCGGGAGGGGGCCTGGCGGGAAAATGGTTCACGCGGAAATTGATTCGTATTGCGCGGATGAACGAAACGGAGCGAAAATATGTGACGCTGCCAGTACGAAACACAAAGTGCTGCTGCTACTGTAAGAAAAGCAAGGGCTGCAAGGGATGTTGTGTGGGGGAAGGGGTAG